>WMED01007022.1:0-17964 GCA_019650415.1 Pipa parva
GTGGTGGAACTTGCACTATTGGTGACTGACTAAATACTTTTTTCCCCACTGTACCTGTACACGCACATGCAAAGTAATGTGATGTGCTCCTTAAGATCGTGACTGTCGTAGTCACCTTAATTAATATTATTTTTATTATGATTATTTGCCACATCACAATGTTTGCTGAATAAGTGAACCTGGGGAAGTGGCGATCAAGTGCAAAGTCAGAACTTTATACGACTGTTCGGCCTTTTGTATACAAGGCCCCAAATCTGATGTTTCCAATTGAACATGCTCCTAAAGCTAGCTGTACATTACACAGTACAACTTTGGAGGTAGTAGAGTTAAGCACCGTGTTACCCATAGATATAAGCAGACACAAGAGAGTATAGATCAGCGGTTCTCAACCTTTTGAGACTGCGACCCCAGCTGACGTCACCGCGCCGACGTCGCCACGACGCGTGTGATGACGTTTTGGCTGAACGTCATCACGTACGCGCGTCACGTGGTGACTTTCAGCCAAAACGTCATCATGTCCGCGTCACGTGGTGACGTTTACGGCCGACGTCACCCCGCAGGAACCCTTATAAGAAGGGTTCCTGCGGGCACTTCCGGGTGCCGGAGCGGTTCTCGACCCCCGTGGGACGGTTGAGAAGCGCTGGTATAGATGATTCCCTTTTATTGGCTAACAGAATAGATGGTAAATGCAGCTTTCCACACTACTTAGGTCTTTTTCTGTCATACTATGCCTGAGGAAGAGTCCTAAGTACTGTAGTGGGGAAAGCTTGCATTTACCATCTATTCCATTAGCCAATAAAAGGTATCACCTGTATTCTACTTGTCTCTACAGTCCAAATTTTCACTCAATTTCTCCAGGATATGAAGCCAAAAGCACAGAAATCCAGGTTACTTGGGGTTGACTGATAGTAATGTCACAGTAGACAGAATCAGTTTCACCAAAAAGTGGGTTGAAAGATACTGGGGGTTATTCACTAAGGTGCGAATTCGACTGTCGAATTCGCAAACAGCGGATTCCCATAGCAAATCCGCTACAATTTCCCCATTGTAAAGTCGCGACAAATTTTTAATGTTCAGATTGCGACAATTTTCCCATAATAAAGTCGCAACAATATTCTCATCGTAAAGACGCAACTGCGGCAGTAGCAGCCTATTGCGACTGTCTTTATCTTGGCAATTAAACCCCCAGTCTTTCTAGTTAGCAGCTAATAAGTTTATCAGCCCTAACAGAATGGTGCACATGTGCAAAGGACTACTACAGGGAGGCCAAAGATTAGTCCTGGCAGCAGATTGTCCCAACCACTGCTCAGCAGATGTGACTCCAGCCGCACACAACTACAGGTCACTTGAGTTTATTGCCACTGACGTCACAATAGGCTGAACAGGTTTAACCCCACCCCTTTCCATTGTGACGCGCGTGGAATCCGCCCACTCCGCTGGGTGAACTGATCAGACCGCGTGAAGCCGGCTTTAGTTACTGGGAACGGAGAAGCGCTCAGTGTCCGCACATCTAACCCGCCTGTACATTAGCCATGACCGCTCACTGCAGGAAGAGCGCATCGGTACTGGTCCGCGCTCTCCTGGAAACAGAAAGCCGGCAATGCCTAACAGCTAAACGGGGGCTGAGCAAGCATCACGGGCTCCGGTAAGCTGGGAAACGGTTACCTAAATGGGGATGGTGGAGTTTTAGAGAAGTTTGCCCCATTGTGTAAGGGCTTCCAGGAATTGCATGCTCCACCCCTGCATTACTACTTAAACTCCTGATTGTTCCCCCAGGAGGATTAAAGTACAGTAAGGGAGGGAGGGGGAGCTTGTCCTGTGTCCCACCACCAACCTCAAGCTTTGTCTTCATTTTTACAAGTTCCTTTATCAGCCATTGTTGTATTGTGTGTGTGTAATGACCATGGGAACATGCTGGACAGAGTGTAGTTGGGTAACAATAGCTAAAAACAATTAGACACCTATTGGTTTATATTTAATCCATGGGCTGCTTGTATTCAACAGGTCTCAGCTGCTGCAGAACCTATTTTAAATAAGAGACCTGTCTGCTACTGTACATTATGACTTATCTCTGGATACGCCGAGAACATGGCATTATGGTTACTGCCGATCTCAGGGGGGGGGGGGGTTATTCACTAAGGTGCGAACTCAACTGTCGAATTCTCAAACAGCGGATTCCCATAGCAAATCCGCAACAATTTCCCCCATTGTAAAGTCGCAACATTTTTTTTTCTAAAGGTAACATTGCGACAATATTCTCATTATAAAGACGTAACTGCGACAGTAGCAGCCTATTGTGACTGTCTTTAATTGGTGAATTCTGACTTTGGTGAATAAGCCCCCTAGTGTAGCTTATTATAATAATTTCCTAGTTACTGGCCACTGCGTGAGTTATAGTAGAGTTTGGTGGAAAGGCTGCACTTGGCTGTAATGAGGCAGAACGCTGTCGTCCTTCTAAGGAAATTCCTACGAATGAGTTCCTGTCTGTGGCTTTCAGCGAGAGCTCGTCAGTTTCTGGTTCTCAGAATTTCTTTTATTTACTTTTCTCGGAAATTCCATTCAGCTTAATACCAGGAAATGTCTTATTCCCTGTTCAGCTCTCTGCTATGTAAAGGACTGGTAGCATGCAATGAATTTCTTTCGGCTAGGTTCACACTAGCGTATTGTGTGCAGCGCATTTAAAAAAAAAAAAATCTGCAAAATATGCTGCTAATGGAAGAGTGTTCCATTGAGAGAGTATTACACTAGAACGCTACCTGCGCTTTTTCTTCGAGTGTATGGAACGCAGCATATTTTATGTGACTAGATTATTTTCAATAGGAATTTAACAGTTGCGATCGCGCACAACATAAAAATGCGCTGAGTTTTCGCACTGAAATTCATTTTGTAATGGCAAAAATGGCAGGAAAAAACGCCTCTGAAAATTCGCTAATAAAGAAAATCCTCTTCAAATCATAGGAATGGATTCAACTAAATCAAACTGGAAGTAGGAGACATTAGAGGACATTTTTCTGTATTGTTGATATTGGATTAGCAGCTACTGAAAGGACAATACAGAAAATGTCCTCTAATGTCTCCTACTTTCAGTTGGATTCAGTGAAATCCATTCCTATGATCTGAAAAGGATTTTCTTTATCAGCGAATTTTCTTAGGTGTTTTTTCCCTGCTTTTTTGCTATTATAAAAGGAACTCTGTTTGCAAACGCAGTGAATTTTTACACTGTGTGTGATCGCAACTGTTAAATTCCTATGGAAACTAATCTAGTCACATAAAATATGCTGCGTTCCATACGCTCAAAGAAATAGCGCAGGTAGCGCTCTAGTGTAATAAGCTCTCAATAGAACGCTAGTGTGAACGCTTTTCTTCCATTAGCATTGTTCTCTACGGATTTTCTCTGGCGTTTTTTGTCGGCGTATTTTCGCCAGAGAATTTAAAAAGATACGCTGTGCACAATATGCTAGTGTGAACCTGGCCTTAGTTTGCTTGGCAGGCATGGGCCAATGTAGTGCTTAACCCCCCCCCCATCCTTAGCAGTAACAAAGAGTAGTGGGGGGTGAGGATGAAAGAGACTCAGATGCACAAGCAAAACTCCCACCTCCCTTTTGCCATCCAAACATATCAGACATAGGCAGGCTGAGGTTAATGGGAGTTGTAGTACAGCTGCAGATACAGAACCGGAATTTGAACCATGCTAGCACTACAGTAGTGCATAAGATGCTTTGCATAATGTAATTTCCTGAGGATTACAGAACAATGCAGGGCACAGAAAGACAATGGCTCAAACAGCCTGAAGATGAGATAAGAAAATAGTGGGCTTTGTAGGTATATTTGCATTTAGACTATACTGTGTAATGGGAGGTGTGCTACTGCGCCATGGGGGGGTGGGGGTTAAAACTCCCAGGCCAGTAAAAACTAGTTAGTCCTGGTTACAGTCTGCATCAGTAATCTGCTTCTAGCTCATGCTGCTAGCCACCTGATACAAAGTGAAATTCTCTTCCTGCCTACCCAAGAGGCTTAGTGAGAGTGTATAATTATAGACGCGGTTTGCAAGTTTTCTCCTTGATCCTCAAATCCCCTTTTTAATAGACTGTTTTCTGCGCTAATTCTTCACGTGCACACTATTTACTTAATCTAATATACAATCTGGTGAATCTGTAAAGCTCTGTGGAAATATTTATTTGCAGTGACTGTGCCTTTATCCAGCCTTCTCTTTGTTTCAGACATTTAAGCAGCTGTGGAATCTTGGCCTCACATTCCAGCAAACTACCTCTACCATCAGCTGTCCAGACACGGACATTCCTCAACCTCGCAGCTCCCCTATTGGGTAACAAGCGCATGGAATACTCAGAAAGGAAACAGTTAGGGTGAGTGAAGTATGCGCGGGTAATCGGGGGTGCATAGCAGTCAGATACCAAAAAGAGATTCAAAGTAGTGGGTAAAAAAAGATGGAGGAGGTATGTGGGTCTGTACCTTCTTTATTTTTAGCTTACTGATAAAGTATAAAAGAGTGTGTTGTCGAGCAATAAAATAAATTCATTCCACAGAGAGAGGTGTGTGTGTGTCTCTCTGTGTTTGATCTCACTGAGCACAAATCCTTTAACTTTGATTTGGATCTGCACTGGGAACAGCAGAGTGGTCTGATTTTTCAATCACAAAGGTGTATGTAAATTGCTACTTTCCAGTATCTGAAATTATAACCCTGTTTTTTCCCTTCTGTATGTGCAGGTATTCCATAGGACAAATGTATGAGATTGTAGCGAATGTTGAAAATTACAAGATGTTCGTGCCGTGGTGTAATTGTTCAAAAGTCCTTTCCTGTAAAAAGGGGGTGACCAGGGCTGAGCTGGAGGTGGGCTTCCCCCCCATTGTGGAGCGTTATGTGTCTGAAATCTCCGTAATACCCCTGCACCAAGTTCGGGTGAGGACTTCTATCATTTGGGGATTGGCATCTAAAAATTGAGAAAGTACTGTGGGTCATGCAGGATTGATGGGAATCTCCAGTCCTCTGTAGAATGTACTATATATTATGCAAAGCAGCACTATGCAACTCATGTTGCTCCCTCTTTTCCACACCAACACCTGATTTTAGGTCTGGCTGCCTTTGCCCTACCTTTAGGGATATGCACGGTGTACCTCTGCAATGCATGAATAAGGAAGGCTAAAGGCAACCAGGTCCTTTAAGGCAGGTGGAGATGAAGGAGGCATGACTTTTTGCATAAGGGAAGACATCAAACCTATGCATTGCTACAAAATGGGCAAATTTTGTGTGGGGCTTTAGTTCTCCTTTAACTTGTGTGCAGTGCCTGCTGGGTTGTGATGCAATGAATACATAGCACTAGTAATGTTTTTGTGTGTTATACTGTAATACGCAAGTCATAGACTTCAGTAGAAGTTGGTTGAGTGATGACCTGTACAGTTGTAGCTAGAAGTTTAATGCCAGGGAGACACTGGCTGTTTTGTAGCTTAGCTGAAAAAGTAGTACTCATTGTTTCTTGAGGGATAATACACAGAGGCTATTTTGTTTTTAGCCATAGGCAATAATGAGTCTAATTAAGAATAACTCAGCTACAAAACATCCAGTGTGACACTGACCTAACAATTTACAGCTTAATTCACCATTGTGCGAAGTGAGCTGCGAAGCCTTCGGCTCACTTCGCCCATGGTATTATGCGCCCGCTGATGTCTGCACACGGACATCAGCGAGCACATTAAAGGATTTTCAGTCTCGGCAATAGCACTTGAGTCTCCTCGCCGGGACTGGAATCCCTTTAATGCGCTCGCCGATGTCCGCATGCAGGACATCAGCAGGTGCATAATACCATTTGCGAAGTGAGCCGAAGGATTCGCAGCTTACTTCGCACAATGGTGAATTAGGCTGTTAGTGTTGCAGAAGTTTAAAAGACTAAAGAAAATATATAAAGATAGTTTTTCTAACACCCCAGTCATTGCTTAGTATGAGCAGATTCTGCAGAAGTATAGCAAGTCATGATGATCAGACTGTTTAACACCTGGCACACTGTGCCCTGAATAGTGGGTGGTGCCTGACATAATTAGTGGAATTGTGCCACACATACAGTGAGGTACAGGAAGAATGACTCAGCATTTCATTTGCACTCACACTGTGTGGTTACAAAGGTCACTTATTCTCCTGCTCACAGACTCATAATGTGCCTCTATGACTACATCTGGACATGTTCTGGTAACATTCAATCCAATAGAATTAGGCTGCTGCACTGAACCTATAATATGCATTATTAGCATTTGTTTGTCAAGTCAACTGCCTCCGTTTTCAAACGTCATTGGTTTTAAAGGTAGAAATTCTCCTGCAACTAAAATGTTGGTAAACTATAAACTTGCAGTCAGTTGCCTTTTTTTTTTTCTTTTAGGGGTTATATAATTGCACGTTAGTAACCATAACTTCCTGAAATATTTGTTGTAACTAGAGTGTTAAATTAAAAAGGGGATAGATTGTATCTATTACCCATTTGTACGCCAGTGATCTTCAGTCTGTGGGTCTCTAGCTGTTGCTTTGTGACTATCGTTGAGCTGCCGGTAGTTAAACTTATGTAACAGCTGGAGACCCAAGGGGATGAAGATCACTGATCTACATTATACTAAAGTTTGATTTATAATGTGAATGTTTAGAAACGATTGCAGTATATTGCACAGTCACCTTCTATTAAATGGGCACAATTGTATTTCTTTACAGGCTGTTTGCAACGATAGCAAACTGTTTAGTCACCTAGAGACAGTGTGGAGATTCAGCCCTGGGATAACTGGACGACCAGACTCCTGCACACTTGACTTCTATGTGAGTGACCTTCTCTGTTTGTCTCAATGTTTTACAGCACACCGACCTTGTAAAGATGTGTCTAAATCAGTGGTAAAATAAGCACTAAACTCTGTCTATCAACCTCCACCACTGGCTCTTGTTTCGGACAATCCCAGGTTCCGTTGCAGTCCTCAGCAATTCCGTCTTCATTGCTGATGCGAGCACGCACAAAAGCGGTATTGGGACCCCAATACCGCTTCTGTGCTTGCTTGCATCAGCAATGTAGATTAGGAGAAGTAACTGCAAATGGATTGTGACATTGGAATCTGCAAAAAAGAAAATAAGTCTGAAACAAAAAGCAGGAGCCAGCGGGAGACAAAAGACCTGTGTTGTTAAGTAGAATTAACTCTATCCATGTTGTCTCACCCCTAGATTAACAAGTGCTTTAGTTCTCCTGAAATGAAAATGTAATAGTTTAGAGATTTTTCTTTGTGGAACATTTTTGTGAGGGACTAGGCAGGACATCTGTTCTTCTGAGAGCTGGGGCCATGGGAAATGTAACTTGCACAAACCATTTATTAAAGGCTATGTGCTGAGCTCTGGCTGAGATGTCCTTATGATAGGAATGGAACAGTATTCTGCTATTTCCAGTAGAGCTGGAGCTCCGAGGATCCCACTGTCCAGATGCGATTTTAAGAAGAATGTTGGAAGTTGTAGTTCTGTGACAGATTTGGTGGGGAACTATAGTCAAGAATTCCTAGTTTAGGACTCGTGCTTTATTGGTTATCCTTCATAAACCAACATTTTTTTTGCCATTCCAGGTTTCTTTTGAATTCAAATCCCTCCTCCATTCACAACTGGCCACTGTCTTCTTTGATGAGGTGGTCAAACAAATGGTTTTTGCGTTTGAGAATCAGGCTGCTAGAATATATGGGCGTTCTGCTGTTCCTCTACAATCGGCGAAGCTCCGAGCTGTGCAATAACACATAAATGGTCCTAGTACAGCATGAAGTCTGACTGCAACTCTCCAGTTTGTGAGGGACTAAGGACTATGTACTTGGACTAAGTATTCTGGCATCTCTAGTTCTGTAACCTAAGGGCCAGTTTCCTCTTCCTGCTCTGAAGGATAGCGAGTCCTTTGGATGAATCTCTAAATTGCACCATGGGCATCTGTTATCTGAACTACTGGACCAAACCTATCACTCTTGCACATACCTCTACTACTTTATTTATATTTATTTAAATAGAACACCTTTAAATTGTTTAAATTATTTTTTACATATGTACAGCCTTAAAAACCCCTATTTGTTAATAAAAGGGATTAGAGCAAGACCCAGATAACTATTTAAAACGATTGGATTTTGTATTGAATACCAGTCTTATTTTCTGACTGCATTTACATGATTCTAATGTACATATTCATGTTTTAGAGAAATATCATTTTAACATGTTTAAAATAAAAATACCTGTTTTATAATCTGTGTCGTCCATATTGTTTTTATAAATGTATATGATGAAAACAAACTTTTTGGATGGCTGCATTGCTCGGAGAGGACACAGCAATACAAATCAATCATGGGAGCTATAAAGAGAATAATTCTACAGTTATTGCATAGAAATAACTGCCTGTAGATATGTCCGGATTAAAGAATTTAAGGGACAAGTAATTATGTTAAGTTATGAGTAGTAACACCATCTATTTCTATTGGGGTTGGCATGGCAGGTATTCCTATGCATTACCTGTTTTATTTAGCTTGGATTGTCACTCTGCTGATTGCAGCCAAATTGGGCTTTCTGGGGCACTTCATGAATATGTATTTTCTAAAGGTCAGGTGAAAAGAAGAGCGATAAAGTAAATGCTCCCTTTAAATGTTGCCTGTCTAACATGAAGGTGGGATCTTGATCCAGGGAATTATTCTGATCCTTCAGTGTAAGAACATTACAAGTTATGGGTACTGGATAACTGGAGGGGGGATCTTGATCTAGGGAATTACTCTGATCCTTCAGTGTAAGATCATTACAAGTTATGGGTACTGGATAACTGAAGGTGGGATCTTGATCCAAGGAATTATTCTGATCCTTCAGTGTAAGAACATTACAAGTTATGGGTACTGGATAACTGAAGGTGGGATCTTGATCCAGGGAATTATTCTGATTAACATATTTGGAGTCAGGAAGGAATTTTTTTTCCCTTATATGAGGATATTTTGCATATTTGGCTCTTGCCCCCCTCATGAGTTTTTGCCTTCCTCTGGATCAACTGCAGGAAAACAGGCTGAACTGGATGGACTTGTGTCTTTTTTTTCAGCCTTATAAACTGTTACTATGTAAAGTTCCATAGGAGACCATAGGACTGGGTGGGAGTTTATTTAATTAACAGATACAAGGAGGAGAAGCAAACTCTATTTTATGCTTATGTTCAGTTTGCTGTGTATTTACTGAGGATTCTGTCCCCATAGCCTGTCGCTTATTCATGGTGTTAGTATATACAAACATTGGATTATTATACAGAGCAATCTGTTTGTCATTACTGTGTACATTGTGTCAGTATACAATGCAGCTTGTATAAGTAGGCATGCATAATACAGATTGATTATTTCAAGTAAATCAAAGGCTAACCAATGAATAGGACAGACAGAGAAAACTCACACTGGATGCAAGAGGCATTCACTTGGGTTATAGTTCCACTTATCACTGAACACCCATGTAATCCGTATGCTGTAGAAAGGCTTGTTAATCAACTAGATGTATGGCTGCATAAATAAATAGCCACAAATAATTCACTATGTACCTACACTAAAACAAGAAAGCAGGGAAGCTGTAAAAATAGCTAATCAAATTTATATTTTACTTGTATTGTTTAATGCACTTTTCCCTTGTTTGTATTGTACTTGTATCGCTGAACTGTACAGCGCTACTTAAATTTGTGGTGCTTTATAAATAAAATTATACATACATACACATTTCACTAGGCACATCATTGGTCAGTCCTCTCCCTTTAAGCGTGTCCAGCTACTCTGAAGTCCAAAATAAGGACCCTAGACTTGAGAAACAGAATTGTTTCTAATGGATTCCCTCTCAGAGGATCAGTATATATAACAGTGTAATATACAGTATATATATATATATATATATATACTGTGTGTGTATATATATATATATATATATATATAAAATCTTCCCCAGTCAAACAGAAGAACTCTTCCTTGTTGATGTAAGGTGGATTAATAAGATGTTTAACACTGTTACGAAACAAAATCCTACTTTGTGAGTTCTTAACTGTGTATCCGTAATCACAATAGGTCAGAAATAACTTCAGTATGAATATAGTTCTGTAAAGATCAAAATGTCCTATTGTCATTTCCTTCCTGGAGTCATCGACTGCTAATTCGAAAAAAAAAACTAGACTTCACCAATCAGTAAGCTGTCGGGCACAGCAAGTCTATATTCTATAAGGTTTCACTCTTGCATGGATTGAACTGTATAAGGCCACTTTACACGGGATATATAACTGCTGTTTCTCAGAAGTACAATTATATCATCAAAGACAATTGTTACAGGAGTGAAGTTGCCCCTGCGCGCGGTAATTTTCTTTTTTTCCATGCAATTGGAAAATTCTCCAGTGTGAATATGGCAGAATTTTTTTTAAAAAACCACCAAGAAAAATTTACTAGTGTGAAGTCTGGCTTAGGGAAGGGAATAAAAGCTTTTTAGTTAGTGACGGACAGCTAGGTCCATGCAGATCGCTACTTACCATCTAACACAGGGCTCGGCAACCTGTGGCTCTTGACGGCCACATCTGGCTTTTTGACTGTAACGACCAGTGCAAGCACTGCTCGTTACAGACTGCCGGCAAGCGCTGTAGAGAGAAAGCTAGCCAATCCGGAGCTGCTGACGTCCCTGCGATTCCGGGTTGTTAGTCAATCTGGAGTCGCTGATGTCACCTATGTGACGTCAGCAGCTCCAGATTCCAAAGGGCTGAGAAAGCGGCACTTATATGGCTCTCTCAGCCCAAAAGGTTGCCGACCCCTGCTCTAACAGGTGCTAATAGAGTCAGAATTTGTCAATTTGACTGCAGTCAGCTGACGTAATATCATGGAAGTTCACAGCCTACAGTGTTGTGTTTCCTGTAAATTCTGGTATCCACATTTGGATCCATATGTACATCTATCTGTTTAACTTGATTAGTCCCTTAATTCAATGTTGGATATATTATTAGCCAACACCTGTGACAGAGTTTCCAAAAGCAGATAAATATATGTATATAAATAGCCAACCAGGATTCCTCCTGCTGTTGTTAAATTGCAAATGCAAGATCTCCTATTGGTTAGATGAGAGGTTCAGCTACAATTGCACAATTCTTAACTGGAGACCTAGGGGGTAATTCAGAATAGTCTGAAGTGAGGTGCGGAGTGTTCGCCTCACTTCAGACTGACTGATCTGCGCTCGCTGATGTCCTGAACGCGGACATCAGCGAGCGCATTAAAGGGATTCCAGTCTCAGCGAGGCAACTCTTTTGCTCTCGCCGAGACTGGAATCCCTTTAATGCGCTCGCTGATGCCCGCGTGAAGGACATCAGCGAGCGCAGATCAGTCAGTCCGAAGTGAGGCGAACACTCCGCACCTCACTTCGCACTATGCTGAATTACCCCCTAGTCTATTCACTTGCATTTAACTTACTAATTGCATGTTTATGTAAACAGGAAACAGCTGGAATAAATTAGATGCTTCTGTTGTTCCATGTGTGAATAGACATTTATCAAAGCCAGACTGGATTATTGAAACATACATACCCATAACACTTCCAGATGGCCAGTCTTATTCAGAGTGGAGTTTATTTTGTCTCTTTCTCTGCTGGTTTCAGTGAAACTTGGCTTTTTGGGACACTTCATGAATATATACTGTATTATCTAAAGTTTAGTAGGAATAGGCAGGGGTTTGTTTACTTTACAGAAATTATAGGAGCAATTCACTCTGGGAGGAGCCAGGTGCTGACTGTAGGGATAGGGGAATGCTGTTACTCTTCCAATAAATAATCAGATCTGATATCTGTAACCCATGAATGAATTCAGTCTGACCTTCATAAAGGCAGGGCCGGTTTTTGCTATGGGCAATGTGGGCGACTGCCAAGGGCACAATCTATTTGAGGGCACACAAGCGCTGTCAAAAAAAAAAAAAAAATTGCCAGTTTTGGGGATTAGGTAGAGGGTTAGGGTTAGACTGCCACTCATTTCCATGTCAGATTAGTGGAGTGGGCGCTGGGGTGCCCTCACTGTCACGTCAACTTGCTGAGAGTCATTACAGGTTGTCTGTGTAAAAGGAGGCAAGGGGGAGGGGAACAAGGCGAGGGGATAGACTGATCCCAGGCCACACAACACAAACTGCTTTAAAATAAATTGTATTTCATTCCTAAAATTAACATAGACCCACATACCTTCATGTAATTAATGGGGCTAGCTATGTGAAAAATGTAAAAAAATAAATAAATAAATAAAAAAGTCATAAGCTACATGAATTTGTTTACCTCACATGACTCTGGTTGATTGACAGGTGAAGGGACTGTTGTCGAAATAAATATGTAACGTATTGTTGTGTTAGGCCCAGGGCGTAAATCTAGCCAGAACCGCCTCTGCATAAAGGTCAGCATGGCTTGGTGTGTGTGATGAGCTGGCAATCCTGGTCTAACAGGTCAAGGCCTGTGAGAAGCAAGGAATCAAGTGACTGTGAGAGGGAGAATATTTATATTTTATTCATTCTGTGACATGGTTCAGAATATTTTGGGCTCCATACAGCATTCTGGTAAATTCACCCACCATTGCTCTTAAAATCTGTAGGCTTTGTAATTTGTACAAATGCACAATTATCTGCGGGCACTAAGCGCTAGATTTGATTGCTTTTACTGGTGTGTAAATGTGTTGGCACAAACACATGAGTGCACCTCACACAAATGCATGAATTAACTCACCCTTAGTTAATGGATTCATTCTTCACAGTATGAAGGAGTGACTCCTGATATCCAGATCCCCTCTCATTCAAGATGGTGTTAGCCAGTTTCATTACACTTCTCCTTTTTACCTTTGACATAAAGGGGGGGATGTTTATCAAGATTTTGCTGATGTTTACAGGAACAAAGACTTTTCGTTGTAAAAAAAAAAAAAATGCATAAAAAAGTAGTTTTCTACATGACAAAAGCAGCATTTTTAAACAGACAATACCAGCAGAATAAAATAAACACGGTCTCTCCAGCATTAGCCCATCGATAGACCTTTTCAACTCTGATCAATTTCCTCCAAAGGGAATTTGACATCCCTTCACTCCAACAGATGCAAATTCACTATTCCTTATTCACTAAATTATTCACTTATTCTTCACTTAGTGAAGAAGTATATGGAGTTGGGCACTATTTGATGCGTAGTCGGACATAGTTGCAAACATGATGGGAATTCATTCAAAACTAAATATAGTGATGTTATTTTCACATGATTTCTATGGATCTGTTCAAAGGAGAACTGTAACCAGAAAATAAAGTTAGCTGATTGTTTTAAATAGCAGCACACTAACTGTACTGCTGCATGATCAACTTTCATATCACGATTCTAGGCATAGGATCTTGAGATGAATAACTCACTGCTGCAGTTCTCTTCCACCTCCCTGTGTGTGAGGTACAATGTCACATAGTACCCGCCCCCTTCCTTGTTTCACCGAAACAGAACATAAAGCACATGAGCAGATGAAAACAGTTATTCCGCGCATGCACTTAATGGACATTTCAGCAAAATGAGTCAGGGGGTGGGTTCAGTTAAGCTTATTTTCTGGTTATATTTCTGCTTTGAGGAAGAAAAATTTTACTCTAATTGTATCTTTCTTAGATTAATGTTAAACTACTAATAATAGGCAGGATTGATTGTAAGGAAGGACATTGTGTGTATCTATGTATATTTTTATTTATAAAGCGCCACAAGGTTATGCAGTGCTGTACAATCCAACAATACAGTTATAATACAGACAAGGGAAGTACTTAACAAAGAACAAGTGAGATAAATTACAAGCATATAATCAAGAAGATACATCACTCTAAGTGCCAGACCATGATTGAAACTAGAGGATGGAGGTCCCTGCCCCCTAGAGCTTACAATCTAAATAGGAGGAAGATTACATAAACAGATAGGAGGGTAACAAGTGTAGTAGCATAAAGTGACAGTTCATTAGGCTATAGGTGTCAATTAAATAAGAAAATAAATACAAAATATAAATTTTGAATAAATGTTTGCATACATATAAAACATAGACATGAAAACCAGTGCTAGTGCTCCAATGGGTAAGATTTTAATTTAGATTTGAAGATATTGATGGGTTGCTCTTTGCGGAGGTAGAGGGGTATAGAATTCCAAAAATAAGGGGCAGCGAGAGAGAAGGGTTTAAGACAAGAATGGGCAGTCTTGGTGAGGGGTTCCTAAAAAAGGTTGCCTTGTGAAGAACGGAGTTGAAAGCTAGGCACATATGAGCAAACAAGGGAAGATATGTAGGGAGGGGCAATAGAGCGAAGCAATTTAAATGTCAAAAGTAGAACACTGTAAATAATACATTTATTAACTGGGAGCCAAGGAGCAGACAGAAATTGGGAGGGAAACTTCTGGAGAGAGAGGGAGATTATTCTAGCAGCAGAATTTAGAATATTTAGCAGGGAAAGCCAGGTAGAAGGGCATTGTAATAGTCCAAGTGGGATAAGACGAGGGCACACATGAAGGTGTTAGCAGCAGCCTGAAAGAGAAATGGACGGATCTTGGCAATGTTACGAAGGAAAAAATGACAGTTTTGAGCAGTTGTAGCAATGTGCTTAGAGATGAAAAGAACAGAGTCAAAAGTCACCCCAAGACAACATGCAGAAGTAACAGGGTTAATGATGACATCATCAACTGAAATGGAAAAGGAGGGAGCAAGACCAGGTTTAAGTGGGAAATTTTATCAAGTTTGAGATGGCGCCGGGCCATCCAAGAGCAGATAGCCAGGAGACAGTTAGAGATTTTAGTATTGACTTCAGGTGTTAGTGCAGGGGCAGATAAGTAAATTTGGGTGTCAGCTGCATACAGGTGGTATTTAAGACCAAACAAGCTGATGACATCACCAAGGGAAAGTGTGTATCGAGAGAACAGGAGGAGACCAAAAACAGAGCCTTGAGGCACCCCTACACTAAGTGGGATAGGAGAGGAAGCATCATTAGCACAGGAGACAAAGAAGGAGTGATCAGAAAGATAGGAGATCAGCCAATAGGCAGATTGATTATGGACACAAAGCAGATGGAGAATCTGAGCAAGTAGAGAGTGATTAACAGTATCAAATGCAGAGGATAGGTCCAGAAAGATAAGAATAGAAAAGTGACCCTTGTCTTTGGCAACCTGGAGATCATTTTCAAGTTTGCACAAAGCAGTCTATGTAGAGCGTCCTGGCCGAAAACCAGATTGCAAAGGGTCTAGGACAGCGGTTCTCAACCTATGGAGAACCGCACTGACACCCGGAAGTACCTGCAGGAACTAATAAGAAATAAGGGTTCCTGCGGGGTGACGTCGGCCGTAAACGTCACCACGTGACGCACGTACGTGATGACTTTGGCCGAATCGTCATCACGCGCTGCGTGGTGACGTTGGTGCGGTGACGTCAGAGGGGGTCGCGGTCTCAAAAAGTTTGAGAACCGCTGGTCTAGGGGATGATGGGCATGCAAATACAGTAGTTAGTAAGGTGGGCGCAGACGTTCCAGAAGTTTAGAAGCTAAAGGCAAGACAGAGATAGGATGGTAGTTAGAGAGGCATTGAGGGTCCAGCATAGATTTTTTGAGGATGGGTTTCAAGCAGGCCTGTATGAATAAAGAAGGAAATATACCAGTGGGCAGGGAAAAGCTGAACAGTTGCATTATAGGGCTAGCACAAGGGCTGAGGAGCAGCGTTTTAGTAGAAAAGAAGACAGAGGGTTAAGCAAGCAGGTTGTGACAGGAGAGGAAGAGAGAAGTTGAGAAACTTCAGACTGGGTAGCAGGAAGAAAGGAATTCAGGAAGTCGGAGAGATTTAGGTAGAAATAACTGAGAGAAATATTATCTGGAGAAATATTTGTCCTGTTTGTGGTACGGATACAATCTACTTTGCTTTTGAAGAATATTGCAAAGTCTTGGGGGGAAGGGTTAGTGTATCTGAGGGGGAGGGGCAGAGCCGGCTCTGGCCCTATAGACGCCCCCTCCCCCGGCGCCCCCCATCCCGCGCCGCCCAAATCCCCAGCGCCCCCCGTACCGCGCCCCTCCCCAGGCTCCCCCCACCTCCCGAGCCGCCCCCTCCCCCGGCTCCGCCCCCCGCGAAACAAACCACACAGTGCCGGCTCTGCCATTAGGCAGAGTAGGCAAATGCTAGGGCGCCCCCTAGGCAGGCGGCGCCGCTAGCATTTGCCTACTCTGCCTAATGGCAGAGCCAGCACTGGGGAGGGGTGTATAAGGGCATTGAAAGGAGCGAATAAGAGAAGGGGATTTGATTTGTTTTAGTTTATAAGAGCGCTGTAATAGGTGTGTTTGGCTAGGGAGTGAGAGGAATTCAGACTCGAAAGCAGAAACTTGTAATGCAGAAAATCTGCGCATGAACGAGACTTCTCCACAGACATTCTGCACTACGCATGCAAGATCTAATAAATCTGGTTTCTACATTTAGCCAGGGACGAGGATTGCAGACACGAGCAGGCTGAGACCACAGAGGGGCAAACAAATCAATAACAGTAGATAGGATGGAGTTATAGGAAGTAGGAAGAGCTTTGGGATCAGAGGAGGGGACAAATGAGGGGAGGTTTGAGCAGAGGGCAGAGGAGAGAGCCGGCGGGTCGACAGCATGTGTGTCACAACTAAAGGCTTTAGGGGTTAGCGGAGGTGGAAGAGGAGAGTGTGAGATAGAAAAGTTTACAAGGTGGTGATCAGAAAGAGGGAAGGGAGAAATATTAAGAGCTGAGAGATGCATTTTTAATAAAAACCAAATCTAGATAATGACCATCCTTGTGGGTGCTAGTGTTGGTTCACTGTTGAAGGTCAATTGATTTAGATGGAGAAAATAGTGAAGGCCAAGACAGAGAGGGATCATTGATATCCCTACTTAACCCAAGCAGGTAGAAAAAATCTGCCTTCCTGGCCTTAGAGGCCTTAATGGTGCCCACTGCCAAGGATTGCCCATCTTGCTTGCTTGTCCTTTCATCTGATTGTTTTTTCACCTTTATTGTCACTTTAAGTTTAAGCATTATTATGCAGTACGAAAATTGACCAGAAGAGGGCAGCACAACATTAAAAAGTGACGGTCAGAACAGAAAAAGGTTTAAAATATGGATTTTAAAATGTTTAAAGTAGAGTTTTGGGGATAGCTCAGTTTATAGTAAACCTCCCACCTCTTGCCATTGTTTATTTTCGAGGTGCAATGCTAGAATTTGGATATAAAGTTTACATTAGAGGCGCATATTTTCCTGCAATTCTAAACTCGGACACAAGATGGCGCTTATTGGCACAATTTGTGATGTATATAGAGAGATTTGTATTCTGTGCAGATATTCCTGCCAACCCACAGGTACAATTTGGTGCACAGACCTGTGTTATATTTATCTCTCGCTCTTTCATCTAATCTATTTCACCTGACCTTTCTCCGACCATTGTGTTCATTGCCCTGACAAATTAGATTGTAAGCTCTGTAGGGCAGGGTCTTCATTTCTACTGTTTGTGTGTGGCAGACTGTTAGCATGTGTGTCTATCAGTGGATGTGTGTGTTTCTAATAGTGTGTGAGACACTGTTAGTGTGTGTGTGACACTGTTAGTGTGTGTGTGAGACACTGTTAGTGTGTGTGTGACACTGTTAGTGTGTGTGTGTGTGTGTGAGACTGTTAGTGTGTGTGTGTGTGACAGACTGCTAGTGTGTGTGAGACTGTTAGTGTGTGTGTGTGTGACAGACTGCTAGTGTGTGTGAGACTGTTAGTGTGTGTGACAGACTGTTAATGTATGTGTGTGTGTGTGTGTGTATGACAGACTTAGTCTGTGTGTAACAGACTGTTAGTGTGTGTGTCACTGTTAGTGTGTGTGTGACAGACTGCTAGTGTGTGTGAGACTGTTAATATACAGTCATGGCTAAAAGTTTTGAGAATGACACAAATTTAATTTTTACAAAGTCTACTGCTTCAGTTTTTATA
>WMED01007024.1:0-15691 GCA_019650415.1 Pipa parva
CTAACATATATGTCCTCAATGGATGGTAGTTGGACACCAATAGTACGTTGGACTAATTTATCCACCATTTGAAGAGCTTTCCTGTCAGAGGCGTTGCAGTTCCCAAACCATGCAATTATACAATAAGATAGTATGCTTTCTATAGAGCATCTATACAAATCAACTAAAATCCTTGTACACATATCTATCTCAATTTGAGTTTATCGAGGTCTAAAATGTGCAAATTAAAATTGCAGCATTTACCATTATTACTAAAAACATAAAATAAATGTATAAAGCTAAAATCCAACAATAATTTATACCTGCCATAAAAAGAGAGAAAATAATGGACTGGTGTTACATCCAATTCAGGAACCAGACAACAATATTTTCTGACATTTTATCTTTTTAATTGCACCTGTTGCCTAACAGAATTTGTATGAATTCCACCCCCAAGTAGTGCATAATGCACAATACTAAATTCAGAGGCTAGAGAACACAGACACTTAAATGTATGAATGCATGTCTAGAGTCAGTGTCCACTCTGTTCTAATAGCAGCTCACATAATGAAATGAAGTGTATGAAAAATTAACCAGCATTCATTGGCGTTTATAGGCATGTCTTCAAACACTAAAGGAATCACCATGAAATCTGCATTGAGGGCTTAGGGTGAAATTTATTAACCTTGGAAAAGCTGTTTGCGCTTTTCCGAGTTTAATAACTCGGGAGAAGGCTTTAAAGTTTCTCGCGGTAAGCATCGCAAGATTTGCCTCGTGCGATACTTGCCGTGATAAACTTTTTCACTGAATATATCCATAGAAAGGTAGCTATACTGTATGGTTATCCTTTCCATAGATACATTTAATTAAAAAAAAAAAAGTTTCTCATGGCAAGTATCGCACGAGTCAAATCTCGCGATACTTACCGCGAGAAACTTCAAAGTCTTCTCCCGATTAAACTCAGAAAAGCCGAAATGGCTTTTCCAAGTTTAATAAATTTCAACCACTTAGTGTCATAAACCACAGCAACCAATCAGATACTTGGTTAAATATTTTCAGCTGCAATAAACCAATCAAAGCAACTGACTGGTTGCTAGGAAATACAACACAAGTTTAAATTTGCCCCCGTGGTTTCCCTCTGAATGTATTCAAGCTATGGCAACTGTGTTTTAAAAACTGAAAGGGGTTAGAGCAGCGGTTCTCAACCTGTGGGTCTTGACCCATTTGGGGGTTGAACGACGCTCTCACAAGGGTCGCTAACACACTGTGAAGCCGGAAGAGAGCACAGGTCCCTTTATATAAGGGTTCCTGCGTGGTGATGCCGGGCCCGAATGTCATCATGTGACACGCGTATGTGATAACGTTCCGACCGAACATCATCACGCGACGATGTCAGGCCAAAACGTCACACGTGATGTCAGCCCATGGGGATCACAGTCTTAACTAGGTTGAGAACCGCTGGGTTAGAGAGTTCTGTAGATGTATTATTGTATAAGAAAATGGTCTCACATATAAACATTTTCTAGAAATGTTAGTGTTAAGAAAGTGGAAGGTGATAACCAAGCATTTAATAATCTATATAATAGCATCTTCTAATAATAATAATATAATAATATCCCTATAATAATAATCTTAGAAGAATAATTCAGTTATAACACAATTGGTATGATGTAAAGAGTGAATTTTATAGTGTTGTTGACAAGGAGAGAGAAATATGTTGTAATAGATTATTTATATCAATTCTGATGATTACTATGACATGGTTTGCAACCAAATCATCTGTTTAAAGAGGATATTACAAAGCCAAATCACTAAATTGTTTTCAAGGTTAAAAAGAAAAATACCCCATAACAGAGCTCTGAGGTACAAGACCACCACAGTCAACAACGTAGAAAGAAAAGATACGCAGTGACATCAAATAGAAGCATAAAAGAACACCGAGTGAATGTAGCACATTAACAAGTAAGAAAAGAGAAGAACAGAGTACGGGACTTGAGACCTAGCTTTTTTTTTATATTTACAATAGATTCAGTAGTTTAATCAATGCAAAATGATGATTGCAGATATGGAAAGTGCACTGTTTTTTACTTGTCTTTAGTCTTTAAAATAGATTAGGCCATTTGCCTTTTCCTTCAGTCTCTCCAAGTAGAAACTTAAGCTCTGCTCTGGCTGCTAGGGTCATTAACCCTAGCTATCAAAATTAACTGAATGACCGACTAAATTACTTTTTAGATACTGTAAACTGTATTACTTTTTCCCACTCTATTTTTATGTTACAGTATTGTTTCTTTGAGTCTTTTAAAAGGGACACATTTTTAAAACGATGAATTCACCTCGCTACAATTCGAGATGCAACTTCACTTCTCCCTGTTGACTAAGTGGTGAATACACTTGAACAGGCGGACAGCAGCAAACACTGTCAGATGTGTAGCGTGGCATAGTCAGGCGGATAGAAGTAGGATGAGAAGACATGCAGAGTGAGGTGAATTTGACAAGTGAAGGGCAGTGACGTCAGTCTCACCATATTTCGCTAACTGTATTCTGTGAATATTCTATATATTTCTATGTCACCTTGTCCCCAGGTCATGTTGTTACTTAGTCACAGTCACCATGTCACTCTTTAATGAATAGTCGCCTTATGCAAAACTGGAGCCCTGCCATCAACTCCTCAATTCGTCACTATAGAAAAACGTACAAGTAGAACAGTGATCCAGGCAGGAATCGTGCGAGTTCCGTCCAGACTCCGGTAAACATATTGAAAAAAGAAGAGATATTTACTGCAAATTGCAGATAATGGTAGTAACAACTACCTATTTATTACGCACACAACATGTTTCAGGTGAAACCCTTTATCAAATGTGATAAAGGGGTTTCACCTGAAACATGTTGTGTACATAATAAATAGGTAGTTGTTACTACCATTAACTGCAATTTGCAGTAAATATCTCTTCTTTTTTCAATATATCCTCAATTCATCACTTTGAAATGGCAAAGTCAAACAGGTGAATTAGGAGCAGACCTCCTAGTCGCATTCATGTCACTCCACTCCTCTTCTTAGTCAATAGTACAAGTACCTGTGATGTGAAGAGCTCTGTAAATTTGTGACTATTGTAGACGCCCAAATTGGTCACGTATTCGCCATTTTGCAGAGTTTGCTGAATAAGAGAACATGGGGATGTGGAGAATAGACAAAAATTCATAGCTCTATGTGACTATCTAGACTTCTCAGAATGCCAGGTCAACTTCCACTTATATAGAGTGAGCATGTGAGAAAATTAAGTTCTTTCAAGATAAGACAAAATGGATAAGGTCTGAACACAGCATTAGTGGACTGGTAGGATCCAGGTTACTTCTTTAAAGGAGAGATTGAATTATGCTTATGCTATTTAGGTGGTGGGGAAGCTGCAATAGCAGACAGATATGTCTATGAAGTGATGTGAGATATGAAGAACTGAAGAAGATGGAAAGGAGTGAGTCAAGCTATTAAATAACAAACAGAAATGATCTGAACTAGCAGATATCTCCTTCCTGCCACTTCTACTTGTAAGAGTTTCATTTTGGAAGTTCCATTCAGTCTTATTAATAGTTTTGTGTTGTTCCCTGGCACTTCATGTAACAAATATTATTTAATGTTACATAGAAACAATAGGCAGAGCAGGGAACTGTTTACTTAAACTTAAATCAAACACAAAATAACACAAATCAGGAATTCAGGAAGTACAATGTGGGAAAAACTTCATTCATAAAAAAGATTTTATTTTTCTGCTGTTTCTGGTGTTTTAATCAAGTGACTTTTACTTTGTTATTTGAGTTACATATAGACATGCTGGGCACCTGGGCTGGTGATATTTGTTATGTAAGTCAGTTAAATGATATACATATTTATATTATCCTTTTTAAGATTCGTACATATTTGCTTCACTGAATGTAGCATCTGGTTTAACACAACTGTTTGAGCAAATGTAGAAAAATCTACAGCATCAAAATCACAGCAATGATAAGAATTTAGTAAATCTGAAAAAGCATTCTGGCTACAAGATGCTAGTGTGTACCTTGCATAATTTGTTCAGTTCCACTACATAGTTAAAGTAGACTTTCTTCCAGGAATTATGTTTTCTTTATGGTATGAAATGCTGTCAAACAGCAACATGAAGAGCATACAATGTTGATTATAAAGCTTCCAGATCGGTAGTGATTTGTATGTATTTGTGTAAGGGTACTGTACTGTACTGGATGTAAATTGCCTGGAATATCTTAAAATGCATAGTTAGACAAATTTGTTAAAACTAATGTCCATATGTTTGTGGTTCCAATGGAATGAAGTACATATCTGTAATGATCATTATTCTATGCAGTATAATCCCCATATCTCTTATAGTTATTTTGGTAACCTCACTTGGAACACAAGGATTAAGAAGGAAGGTACAACCTACCTTCCAGTGGTTAAAGTCAGAGCAATCAAAAAAAGCCTGACTCTGTATGAACTGGATCCAAGGCCAGTGAGGGAAGGTTAAAACCTCTGTATATGACATACGCAAGCCAGAAAAGAGAGTGCAACTCCTCAGATACATATCTAGGAAAGGAATGTAAACTGCTGGGTAGGGTCGCAGCCTAGTTACTACAGTAGCCTGTTCTTTGTTCCTTACTCTTAATTAAGACTTCATTGAAAGGACCTGTAACACTCAAAAAATAAAAATTCCCATTTGGATTGGCATGGCAATTAATGTAAAAATGTTACAATTCAGGTTACATTTTGTTTATTGCTTTCTGTCCGTTGTTATGGATAGCAGCCATGTTGTTAAACAGACCTCACTTGGTCCCACTTTTCTATACATTGCTTTAGATCAGGAGTCTGCAACCTTTAGGGCTGAGAAAGCCAAATACATGTGGCTCTCTCAGCCCTTTTGAATCCGGAGCCGCCAACATCACCTGGCTAGCAACCCGGAAGCTGGTGACGTCAGCGGCTCCGGATTGGCTAGCAACCCAGAAGCGCTGAGAGTGCTTTGTCTCTCTACAGTGCTTGTTGGCAATTAGCTGGCAGACTGTAACATGCGGTGCTTGCATGTGAGCACCGCTCATTACAGTCAAAGAGCCAGATGCGGCCATCAAAAGAGCCACATCTAGCTTAAGAGCCATAGGTTGCCGACCCCTGCTTTAGATAATACATATTAAGGGAAGCTCAATTTTTAGCTTGAGATAAATTAAAGCTACATAGATAAATATCCTACTTTACAGATACAATTTAGAATTTTTGGAAGCACATATTGAATATACAGCAACCATAAATGCTTTTGAGGCATTTTTAATTTTTTTTCAGCATTATCATGGTAGCATTTGTAAATGGTCATTTTCCTTCAGGAAAAGAATACATGGCCCCTTGCATTAAAAAAATAATCTTTTTCTTGACTTAAAAAAAAAAGCTGCACAATGCTTGCAATAAGACATTCTGCCACTGATGTGTCTCATAAAAAGACAGAACAGCAATGAGCCCAAGAACAAGGAGGTAATTCAGCAAGCAGCGAAGTGAGCTACGATGCGTTCGGCTCACTTCGCAAATGGTAGTATGCGCATGCTAATGTCCTGCACGTGGACATCAGCATGTGCATTAAAAGGATTCCCGTCTCGGCGAGACCAAAAGAGTTGCCTCGCCGAGACGGGAATCCCTTTAATGCACATGCTGATGTCCGCGTACAGGACATCAGCATGTGCATACTACTATTAACGAAGTGAGCCGAACGCATCGTAGCTCACTTCGCTGCTTGCTGAATTACCCCCAAATCTCCCTTATAGTAAATGTAACACACTGATTCCTCTCAAACTGTACCCTAGAAATAATAGAGATCATTGATCACTAGGGTTCTGTGCATGACAAAGTTTCTAAATTCAACCCAGGGACAAGAAATCATTGAAAATTTAATTTTATTCAAAAGAACAAAGTTCAAGGATCTTTTAAAGTATTTCTCCTCACTTAGAAACTAATTGTCAGCCACAGCAACAAAAAAATAATAAATTCTTATTATAAATAGCCATGATATATCAGTTCTTGAGATCTATACAGTGTCCGCAAAGTCATCCAGTGGATATGGACCAAGTATGACAATACATCACATATGTCTAAATTAAGCAGTATACATACCGGTATTTTAAAATGAGTTGAAATAATGAGCAGGTTAACTTTAGTATGTACGGATCAATCGCAGGACAATAAGAATGTAAATCAACAGATGCATAGAAGAACTCCACAAATATTACAAATAAAATTATACATACATGTATGCAGTACCATCTCAGGAAGAGTTTAACTTTTAACTAAAAACATGTCAAATTCTTTTTTTTTTTTTTTTTTGAACCAGACTTTGACTAATTAGTCATAGCTTGAATAGCTGCAAAGTGGCAAAATGCTGCGAACATGTGTAATCACCACGCCGCAGAAAAGTTTGACAAGTGATGAACTATTGCAAATTCATGCATCTATGGGGCAATTCACACATTGATATGCCCCACAGTCTATGTTAACCATGTATGTGGGTGTTTAGGAGTCACTTGCTCAAACTTTTTTTTTTTTTTTTTTTTGCTCCTAACTTGATTACAAACATAAGAAAGTCACAAAGGGAAATGAGAAGATAGAAAATCAAATTTCTGGTTTACAACCCTTTTTATGCTCATGCTGTCAAGAGGAAACAACTGCAAAACATACATTAACCCATGCCTTCCAGGTGTCCCAAAACCCGCTCCCTCGGTCTTTTCCCCCCAAGCCAGTACCTTTTACCTGGCCTGTCAACAGCACCTAGCAAATCAGAATGAAGCTGGTGAGGGCCCAGTGATGTCACTTTCGGGGGGGGGGGAGACAGCTCTGTCCCACTGTCTCCCTCCTCTGGTATGTTGGTGAAGTATGATTCACTTTCTTATTAAAAATCATGGCTTTTATTTCCTTATCTAAAATCAAATGACATTGGGGGTTATTCATCAATAGGAGCAACTATTTACAGAGGTCTACTAACCCGTAGTAACCAATCAGAATTTGTATTTTGAGATTCTATTTTCCACACCTTGGAACTTGCAAGGTTTTACCCAGAGACTCCAGATTTGGAGAAACCCTCAAGTTTCTTAGGCCAGCTCTGCGATATAAAGCTTCACCCCCTCCCTGGCCAAAAACCACCCTATACCAGCCTAAATGCTTCTCCCCCGGATTCAATAGTATCCATGTAGTTATGATCCCGGCGACAACATTAATTGCTTCATTAAACACTGACTCAAACATGTACATTTGAATCTCCAGGACATAAGACCCCCCCAAGTTTCCCTAGAACAGTGAATGCTAACAGATGATTGGTTACTATAGCTTACTAAACCTCTAGAAAGATTGCCCCTGTTAATGAATTCCCTTGCTTGTTTACAAAGTATGTAACTGTATATTCATGTCTTAGACCAGGGGTGTCAGATTCTGGCCTGCAGTGTCACTGTATTTGGCCCGTGAGAAAATACCAAGGGAGGGTTATTCACTCATTTCCAAATTATTGCGTATAGGTGTAAATCCGTCAGATAAAGACAGTCGCAATAGGCTGCTACTGTCACAGCCGCGTCTTTATAATGAGAATATTGTCGCAGTAGCAATTTTATTATGGGAAAATTGTTGCGACTTTACAATGGGGAAATTGTAGCGGATTTACTATGGTAATCCGCTGTTTGCTAATTCGACAGATGAATTCGCACCTTAGTGAACCTTTTGTGCAAGGTTTAATTTTGGCCCAATGTGTATTTGAGTTTAAACACCCCTGTATTACAACTTTGTTTAAGTCACAGATGGCAAAAAAACATTTAATTTGTTTTGTTATTTTGTAAATGCATAGCCCTGCTACTATACTAATAATGCTACTATAGTGATGACTATTTAAGTGGTATAACATAGATGATATGGCACAACCTTTTCAGTTTTCATAATGTGCTAGTAATATGCCAGTACTTTAATGTTTGTTGTAATCAGTCTCTCACGATATTTTATCATTCTACTCGTTTTGGGTTTGTTTTTTTTTTAAATTTATTTATTTATTATAGCTTTCACTCCCTGTATAATTCCCCTTGTGCTTTAGTTTCAGTCTAACGCACAATCTGCTTGTTTTGACACAGTACATTGTTCTGTTGTGCATGACTTCCTGGTTGACCTCGAAAGATGGCTGATTGTTAGAGACGCTCCACTCCTCTCTCCATTCCTTTAAATCAGCAAATTGTCAGTAACACAGGAACAAAAGGGGTTATAAAGTGGAAAAACTGTCATATTTTTCTAGTACAGTATATTGTTATTTCTTTTTGTGAAAATAAAGTTTTTGTAATCGGCACTGTGATATTAAAGCAAGCTATTTAGTTTTTTGGCAAGGTTTGTGCTTGTTGCCTTGAAAATATACAGTAGTTTCTTATGTAAAAAGCTAGTTGTAACAACTGCATAAGGAATGCATAAGCATGCTTAGTCCACTACCACAAGGGGCAGTCAGATAATTCGCCCTAATTGGCTGGAGATAATTGCTAGAAAATGTAACAATAATATAATATAAAATAACATAACAATTTTAAAAAAACAATTAGAAAAAAAAACTGCTCGTCTTGGGATACAATTTTATTTTTACAAAGGAATTTTCCTTTTACTTTAAAAGACACGTTGCCATGAACAAATCTATAAAAAAAACAAAAAAAACAGCTTAAAGTCAAATTATTTCAATACCCATCATAAAAAAAATATTATAAAACCTACAATGAACCAGACAAAGTTAAAATGAAAAATCACTGCTATCTGTATATGTACGTTTCCTTTCCATTTAGATTGTAAGCTCTACTGACAAGAGACCTGCATCCTTTTGTTTCATTCACTGCATTGTTCAAAA
This sequence comes from Pipa parva, assembly GCA_019650415.1. NCBI lineage: Eukaryota > Metazoa > Chordata > Amphibia > Anura > Pipidae > Pipa > Pipa parva. The sequence goes on from WMED01007024.1 coordinate 8,856, forward strand.
CAGAGATGACAGCAGAAATTAAATGAATGAACATAGCAGGGATAAGAAAAGTAGCGAGATGGAAAAAAGTTGCTGCAAGAATAATGTAATGTATCCAGACAGGTAAAGGCTGCAGTCATAGGTGTAAAGGTCAGACAGCAGCATTTTACCATGTCAACTACTGGTTACTGGAATGTTACACGTGTGACTGAACACGTACTTCATATTTATTCTCACAGCACATAAAAGTCTGAGTGTAGCCCTGAAGGCTGGTATATAATTGTAGCTTACTCTGTGAAAGAGAATCAAAGTATTCATATTTCAAGCAAATGCTGTACTTATATATTGTCTTAGTCCAGGCCATATGAAGTGGAAGGAGTAAAAACCAGAGTTATTGGAAGCTTATCATTATTCGGTGGCACATTATCTCAAGTCACTACGAAGCAACACTTAGCTAAGTAATGTGCATAGAAAGCCCTACAAAAACAGAAGTCTTATTGTCCATGATGTGGTGGCCTTTTAATAATTCAAAGCTTACTGCATCTCCTGTTATCAGAGATGCCATTAAAAGACATTTGATGTATAACAACACAAAATAAACATATCAACCATAGCTGGGGGAAAGAGGAACACTTAGGAGACCTTAACTTTCCCATTAACAACTAAACTACCATTTATCAATAAATAAACACTGTTTGTATCAAACTTCCATGGACACCAATGCCTCAGTCATATTAAATCATAAGGGACCTACATATCTGTAACCAATGGTATGCGGTTTCATTGTTTATTGTGTATATGTGAGGTGAGTGGTAAGCAGTGGCGTAAGGATTGGGATTGCAGTGGTTGTGATGAGGGCCTGATCCCACAGGAGGCTTGGTTGCTCTGGAATGACTGCTGCAAACCCATTTTTATTTGGTCCTTAAGGGAAGGGGGCAGCACTGCAAAGGGAAGGGGGCAGCACTGCAAAGGGAAGGGGATAGGTCTGTTCCACCACTGGAAGTAACCACCATACAATATGGCTTCCCTTTTCTGTGCTAAACACTATGGGGCATAATCCTAATGTTTTCTGCCAATTTACATGGGATTGAAAACAACAAAAATAATGTTTCTCCAGCGTGGTTGAAAATAATTTTAGCTTTTATAAATTTCCCACAATGGCTTGCTCAACAATATGCAGGGCCTAAGGCAAATGTAAAATTTCAGTGCCTTCCTAGTTAAGGAACCAGTATGAAACCTGAATATTTAAATATAGAGAGTTATAATTTTTATAAAACATAATGACAGAAAATAACAAGGGCCTCAGGTAAGAAAACAAAAACAAAAAACATATAAAGTAAATAGAGAAAAATTTCATCTCTGGGGGCCTACAACATACCTCCTAATGTTGCATGGGGGAACAGTGAGACAGCGCTGTTCAACTTGGGCACTGATATCCCTAGGCTCTGGGCTGTGAGCCATCTATGAAAGGGGCCAGCCATCAGGTACAGGGAAGGGGGACAGTTGGGAGAGGTATGCTACACTCTTTATAAAGAATACTTCATTTTTTAAAGAGATATAAATAGTTACATGAGAACAAGCAGAAAGGTCTTCCAGGACTGTTACTGGTTTCCTCATTTAGAAATACAACCACCCCCCACTCCTTCAATAGCACTGACTAACACCTATCATAAGTAGAGAAAAATAAAATCACGAACAAAATGCACAGTCTTGCCTCCGACCCTTGAAGTACATCAAGCTCACAGTAAGAAAAGTCTACAATAAGAAATTACATCTTCAACTCAGCGGTCAGGCCTCAGGAGCTAATAACACAAGAAATAAAACTGCTGTTATGATTGATAGATACATTAGAGATGCTTATCACTCGTTTTCAGTTTTGCTGGTCAGATACATTTCCCTGATGTTGGCTGCAATGCAAAGTTTATTCTGGTGGGTAATGTAAAGTAATAAACCAGTGGAAGTTATTTCCTTTATAAGATATGTGGATGTTTCCAAAACATAACACATTATAGCTTCTTAAAAAAAAATCTTAGAACATTTTAATTCATTTCTTTCTTTCTTTGTATAAAAGAATAATCTACTGATTTTATATAGCTGTCTTCCCAAAATTCTGACTTTCTTCAATTCATCATGGATCTTGGGAAACACAATAGGGAAATAATAAATCTGGGTGCCAATGGTGCACTGAGGCAGTTTGGAATTATTTGTGTTGTTTGACTTTTGGTTTAAAGTATCTCTTGTTTACAAATAAATGATCATTTAGGATCCATTACTCTAGCAACCAGGTGCTGCAGCAGTTTAAGTGCAAAGAGACAGGCTTGAACAGAAAAGTAAGGCATGAAAATATAAACGAAAAAATCAAGCCTCAGATTTTTTTATTTTCTGTTTGCTGGAGTTCAGAGTCCCTGACAACCAAAAGATGAAGAAAAACAAACAAACAAAAAAAACAAACAAACAGTAACAAAACTCAAAAATCAGCTGCAGACTGTCCACTACTACCACTGTTGCGAACATACTAGTAATTTTTTATTTTCTGTTTGCTGGAGTTCAGAGTCCCTGACAACCAAAAGATGAAGAAAAACAAACAAAAAAAATTTCAAAACAAAAAAAACAAACAAACACAGTAACAAAACTCAAAAATCAGCTGCACACTGTCCACTACTACCATTATTGAGAACATACTACCGGTAGTAATGAATTCCTTTATATCTCAATTCAGGTTTCACATCATAAAGATGGCAAGAAAGAGAATGTGCTAACTTCCCCTCTAACAACTCTTTTTGGTTAGAGAGACATAATACTAAAAAATTATCAATTTACAAAACAATATTCATTTTCTATAGTTTTTGCATCAAAAAATAATTAAAAAATTTGCATGCAATTTGCCAAAAAGGTGGATTAAGGCAATAGGAATGTCTATGAATACTCACTGCAATATCTAAACGGTCACTGGAGCTTCTCCAGTGGCAACTACAAATGCTGCTATATTAGTAAATAGCATAGTATATAACCCATTGCAGCCCACAATTGAGGGGTCATCAAACCAATGAATATATACTTTCTCTTTTTGTAGGACATTTAAATGACATAAGCAACAGAAACGTGGGTATTTCTGAAAAAAGCGCAGATATGCATAGTGCAGACTATTCACAAATATGATAATTGTATAAAGCCCAAAAGTGCCCAAAATGAAGAGATTTTGTGTTTTAAAGGAAATCCAAAACACCACGTGATAATATTTGGGTGGACTCTCACCAGATAAACATTGATAATAAGGAGTTGTACAAAGCTAATGATGCTCTTTTATCCCTTAAGGAGCTTCAACAAGGAACACACCTCATGGTTATCCAATATAAAAGAGGAGAGAGAAAAATCTACATAGTATAATACCGTCTTTTATTCTATATAAATCGGTTAAAAATAGGAGATGCACTCACATAGTACATTTCTTTAAAAATCACTTTAAAAATCCAAATGAGATCAACTTTTGTATGGCCAACAGATTTTCACCATCTACAGAGATACAGATTTTACCGTTAGGAATGGTGCAATCATCTCTTGTCTCAAACCGTGTCAGTGAATTCTGTGCCTGTATAACGTTGTCTCTATTGCTCGACGCGTTTCGCCAACGCTGTGGCTTTCTCAAGAGCAAGAAGTGTTGTGTTGGGGTCTGTGCTAAAGCGTCTTTTTAAGCGCTGTGAGAATTGAATAAATCGTGTACCGGAAGTGACAAATATGACGTCACTTCTGGGTACGCGCATACATGCGTGGTTACTAATACTCTTTGTGATTGGTGCATTCCAAGCCTCCTTTTCAAACATTAACAGGGTGGCGCTTTTTGTAACATATATGACATCACTTCCGGGTATGCGTGTTGGATACATTCTACTGTGATTGCCAGTTTTGTTGCTGTGAAATAGAGGGGGTGTTCCCAACCTCCATTTCAAACAACAGTTAGTGACAACCCACTACAGCGCTGTAGAGTCTAATTAAATTGAATTTGGCTTCAATAATGAAAGGTGCAACGCCAGTACACCATCATTTATTAATTGAGGATATTAAAAGACCAGTGTAGATATATGTTTAAGTTAGTGGAAACAAAGCATTATTAAATAATAAATAATATCTATGGTTAGGTTTAATGCAGTGACTGCTTCATTGTCTGATGTATTGTTTGTGTCAGTGCGTGATTGACGGAGACACAAGGTGCCTGCAAAATCCTTTAAATGACAGTCAGACTGCACCTGCTGTGACTTACTGTTAACATATGAACTGCAGAGTGGCTATTTTTTTTTATCTAGGAGCTGCTGTAAAACTGGATTAATGCTACACCCAAATTCTGTGTCCTGGAGACAGAAACATTGTGAACATCACTGACAAAAGTGCAAAGTCATCTGTTGAATTCACTTAGCTACAATTTAAGTCGCATCACCAAAACAGTCATGAATTCACTTCTCAGGATTGACTAAATGGAGAGTACAATTGTTGAACAGGCGGAGACTGTTGGATGCATAGTGTGGCTTAGTCAGTCAGATAGAAGTAGGATGATAAATCATGTGGAGTGAGGTGAATTCAACAAGTGAAGGGCAGTGACATCGGTCTCATCATATCCCCACTAACTGTATTCTGTGAATAATATATTTCTGTGTCATCTTATCCCTAGGTCATGTTGTCATTTAATCAGTGTTGCCATTGTCATTTTTGATTGTATAGTTGCCTTCACACAACACTGGTGCCCTGCCATTAAAACCCCAATTCGCCACTTTGAAATAGTTTAGTCAAATAGGTGAATTCGGAGCAGTTCTCCTACTTGCATTCCCTTTGATACAGTCTGCATCTGTGTATAATTGAAGTACTTGTACACAAAATGATGCAAAGAGCTCCGTAAGGTTGTGACTCACGTAGTCACTTGAATTAGTTGCATATTTGCACCGGGGCCCACAGCACAGTAGTTCTACCACTAGGTGGCAACTAGTGCTTAGGGGCCCAGAGATATGGCCCAGTGCCCCACCTTCACAAAGCTGAACTTACAGAGGGGAGTGGCATTACCTGCTTCTATGTCTATAAATAAAATACACATTTGCAGAGAGTTAATAATTTTATTATTATATTCAGAATAACATTTAAATTCAAAATATCTTAGCAATCACATGTATAAAATAATTCAAGACTTTTATGATATCAAAGCTAGATGGTGTGATTTCCTTTCTCGGGCTTTAATGTGATAGATATGACTGCTGAAAATTGGATTTTTAATGCAGGTCACAATTTGAGCAAAGGTAAAGAATTTGAGCAGACAGTTATGGCTGCCCAGCAGGCCTAAGATAACATCAAAAGAAAAAGAAAAAAAATCAGAAGTGTGCTTCTGTGTTGAGAAGCTGACAGCCTGCCTTGAATTAATAATGCAAGACTGTAATTGAACAAATGTGTTGATCTTGTTGTCAGAGGCTAATTCTCCATTACAGAAGTGTGGGAATATGTGTCTGAAACACAGTATGGCTTATTATAACATTATGTTGCAAATGACTACCGTGGATCTAGTATTGTCAGATTGAAATGATTTTATCTTTATACCTTTGGTACAGTTTCAACACAGGGTAATTGAATGGTCTTTTAAACATAATAAGCATTGTATTCTTCTAGTTAGTCAAAGCAGAAATGATCACACATTCCATTCTCCCATGTGTGTTAGGGTTACAAGGAAAGCCATACATTTTAGTCTTAAATCTGGGGTATTTTGATTTATTCCTGACCACAAGCATAGCTGTGGGGTATTCAAAGCCGCTCTGAGCAATCAGTACCCTATTACATATATGCATCAGCATTTGCATCTTAAAGTGCACCTGTCAGGTTCACTTACATTTATTTTAAGGGAGTACAAAAAGATTTAAACCCCTCACAAATCCACATTAAAGAGAATATTGCTCCATTCATCAATTCTTCTTTTAATTCATCTTTTTAGTTGCAAAATCACATTAAAATGTTAAAGGAGAACTAAAGGTTAAAAAAGAAGAGACATACAGTGATACCTCGGTTCTCGAACGACTTGACTTTCGACCAAATTGGTATTCGACCTGGAAATTCGAGAAAATTTTGTCTTGGAATCCGAACAAATATTTGGAACTCGAACAGCCGAATGGCATTTTCAGCATCAATACAAGTCAATCTGCAATAAAAGTCAATCTGTTTTGGTTCTCGACCAAATTTGGTTCTCAACCGCACTTCCAGAACGAATTATGTTCGAGAACCGAGGTATCACTGTATTAAAAAAAATACCTTATAGTAAGTTGACCCGTTGCAATCACAGCTTGAACTGTGCTGTCATTTCACTGCACAGAGGCAGACTTCACAGCGCTTAGGCCAGTGGTTCTTAACCTACATGAGACCACAACCCCCGCAATGACATCACTATGCTGACGTTTGGACAGGACATCATCACGTGACACGCGATGGACGTGATGTCAGCATGCAGGAACCCCTATATAAAGGGAATGCCAAAAAATACTGGACCTAATTAGAGGAGCAGCGTGTTGGGTGACCCCTGTGACAGCATCATTCGACCCCCAAAGGGGTTGTAACTCACAGGTTGAGAACCGCTGGCTTAGGCTGATACAGGAGCCAGTGCAAAGCTGCTAATGCCATCTCATCACTTAAACTGCTGCAACACCTAAAGAGGAGGAGAGTTCTCTATGCCAGTCACTATCCTTCCTACACTTCCTTCATCTCCACAATTTGACCCTCCTTCTCCTAACAAGCATAATTTAAGCATTTACAACTCTGAGAGTGTACGTACTTTAATACCTATGATGCATAACCACTCTTTGCATACGCAGGGTTTTTGACTTGTCAAGTGATGT
>WMED01007025.1:0-17962 GCA_019650415.1 Pipa parva
GCAGATCATGTGAAAATATATTTGTGTCATTCTCAAAACTTTTGGCCATGACTGTAGATTCCAACATGCTGGGCACACATCACAAAATTAGCAACAAAGTAGAGGAATAGAATCTGCACACCCACACACACACAGGAAGTTATAGAACCGTATATAATTAAACTATCAGTACTGGTTAACAAACAGCAGCATTTCGGGGGGTGACAAAGGGTGGATTGTACCCCCGAAATGTTGCTCTTTGTTAACCTGCACTGATGGTTGAATTAAATAAGGTTCTTATAACAGGGATGGCGAACCTGTGGCATGCATGCCAGAGAGGGCACGCAGAGCCCTCTCTGTTGGCACGCGAGCCATCGCCATACCCTGCCTTCAGTGCAGGCCATGGACCCGATCTGAAAGTTTTCAGGCCGGATCTATGGCCTGCGCTGAAGAAGCACACACGAGCAGGGGAGTTCTCCTCCCCCAACGCATGTGCGCTCCTCCCCTGGTCACTCACCAGTGCCAACACTTCGGGGAAAACCCTCGTGGGGGACGTCACCTTTTTGGCACTCCGTGCCAAAAAGGTTTGCCACCCGTGTTCTATAACTTTGTGTGTGTGTGTGTGTGTGTGTGTGTGTAGATTCTATTCCTCTACCTTGTTGCAAATGTCTGGAAGAACCCTATCTTCACCTCTCATGGTTTCTGAAAGCTATGTTCCTCTACCTTGTTATGTGCAGCGGCTCAAGCTTTTCACCTGGGCTTCCAAATGGAGGTTGACTGTCGCAGAAATTCAACAAGTAAAAAATAAGATATAACTGAACTTTGAGGATGACCCTCTTTCTTGACCTCTCTTTTTGAGGACAACAAGTAAGTGAAAAGTGAGCTATATGTGGGAAGGGAGTAGTTTCTTTGTGTTGTCACAATCTCTGCACATGATATCTGCACTGGCATGTAGAGCTAAAGGGAGGAAAAAATGGCTGAAAATGGATATCAAGTCACTTGTATGTATGTATGAATAATTTTATTTATAAAGCACCACAAGTTTACACAGCACTGTACAATTCACCAATACAAATATAATACAGACATGGGGAAATTGCATTAAACAATACAAGTAAATTATCACAAGGATACATCTAATTAAGTGCCAGGTTGTGGTTGACACAAAAGACTGGAGGTTCCCGACATCTTATTATTTTTCCCAAAACAACATATTTTACGTTATTTGTTTTTTTATTTTCCACCTATTACCTATGCCATTATATTTATCCCATTAGTATCTACTCCTGGAAAAACCTACTAGCAATAGCAAAATGTCACAGTGTAACAGAGAATAATGGGCTTAGGTGGTTAAAAAACAAAAATGAAAACTATAGATGCAGGTAGTTAAACAGTTTCACCAAGAAAAATGAATATGCCTCAAATACATTCACAGTTGCTAAATATTCAATTAGTGCTTCTAAAAATACATAAATTTGATATTTAGCTATTTAGTTTTAAAAAAAAAAATTAGCCTTTCAGGCATACTTCATGAAAATGTATTATCTAAAGCTCCATAGAAAACAATGGAACTGGTTAGGGTGTGTATCACAACATGATTGCAGTCAAAGACAAAAACAGACAGCAATGAAACAAATGTATTCAACTGTAAATATAATAACATTTGTATGGGCCTGTAGGTATTTAAACAACTGTCATTTCCATCCAAATGGGAAGTTTTGTGTTTTGGGATTTATTAATCTTGTAAAAAAGGAAGAGGTGGTTTGTGGCACATTGTGTAACAGTGTGCTCATTTAAATATGCACAGAGAACCCTACAAAATCACCATATTGTGGTTTATAGTTTCTTAAAGTTTAGAAAATGTTATAGACACATTTCTAGACTTGCAGGAGGGAATTGTTAGTCTGATATGTAACATCTGTTAATTTTAATAACAAATGTACCATTAAGAAAAAAATAAAAACATTTAGAAACACTTTCAGTTTTAAACTATTTTACTAAACAAAATGGTGCCAACAGTGGCACACACACACACACACACACACACACACTGTGTAATGGATCCCGAAGCAAAATTTGCTCTAAAACTCCCCTTCGCCACAATTTTGCAGTAATTGTGCTGTTTCGGGCAGTTATGGGCACAAAAACAGCTGCTTCCCCTGTCCTATTGTAATTATGACCCTTGCGTGCAAAAAATTGTTTTGATTTTGATTATAACATTCTTTTAAAAATAAAAAAGTTTTTTTTAATTTTATCAATGTAAAGGTTTGTCATATTTGCCTAGAAGTAATGCAAACCTAACATTTGTCTACATCTCATTTACACTATTTCTTCATAGAACAAAGTTTGTGTGTGTGTGTGGGGGGAGGGCGGTTTGAGCAAATTAGGGTGCTTATTTCCAACCACCAATACAAACTTGCAGTAAATTACAGCACCCAAAGAGACACTGCCCAATTTGAAATTGAAAGCTAATTGCTGATTGGTCATTGTGGATTACTGCTAATGAGCAGTTCTGCATCTGTGTTGATAAGTTAGCAAGGAAGTAACAAAGCCTTTCACAAAACATACCATGAAAGCTCTGGTAGTAGCAGTGGTCAGTGCATGAGAAACTGCAGTGATGACTTTGGATAAGTTGTTTTCCATGCTGACATCTGTTGAAATTTGCAGCATACTGTATCCTCTATAGATCCTAAAAAAAAATGAAGGAAACAAAACTATTTCCTGAAAGCCTGCATCATATACACATAAAAGTAGCAAATAAAGACTGTGCCATATAGAATCATTTACAGAACATAATGTATATAAACTAAACAAACATACACAACTTTAACATACAACATGGCATATTAATAATAGTATGAACATTTCTTTTCAGGTAACTGTATTTGAAATTACTAATAGCAAATTGCCTTATGTTTTCTATATTCTATATTTTTTTAGAGATTTAAAAAAACTACATAGTAAAGCTGGATAATGCACAAAGCACTATAAGATACTGTCAAGGGTCCAGAAGTTGGTAATGTGACCCAGCTACAGAGTGTATTACCATAAAATTATATTTACGCATGCAGATATAGTTAGACTTTGCTCTGCTTCATAACTGACGTCTTTACTGTCAACTAGTTGTTTCAGAATAATCATTCTGTCAGGCACTGATCCAGCAAAATGATTGGAGTGTAAAATCTAAAGAACACACACAGAAATCAAAACACCTACAACACTGAAATCCAAAAATCTACATCAAAATAACAGATTACATTTGTACAAATGTAACCAGTAGAGGGCTGATAATGTTAACAAGCAGCCATTATGTTACCATCAAAAGTAAAAGACTTAACATAACACTATCATAAACAAAAACAGTAATTATAAATTATGATATTTAACTACAGTATTTAGCTTGAAAATTTGGGCATTTGGGTGCAATCTTTGATAATATATTGACTAAAGCATCAATGAAAACATAAATCATAGAAAATGGAAATCGATGAGGTTTAACAACATGGCTGCTATCAGTAAACAGATAGAAAGTCATAAATTAATTGAATTCAACATCAAAGATAACATTTTACAAGTGTTGTATTTAATTAACTGCCATGACAATCCCAATGGGAACTTTTATTTCTTAGATGTTACTGGTCCTCAGTGATCTCTAGTAAACTGCTCATAATTTTAAGTTGGGAACATCAACTTCTGAATCTGTCATTAGGAAGTATTGACATGTCTGATGAACTGAAAGGAGACCATGGCCTGCTCAGACATGATGTACAAAAAAATAAAAGAGAGTGCACTAATAAAAAAGCGCAGAGAGGGCAATTGGGAAGATACAGTGAATCGCATCTCTACATGCATTACCATACTAGGTGCATCATCATTCATAGGCTGGAGGCATCTACATCCAACCTCAAAACACAACAATATAAGAATAATGAGATTTTCTGAAAAAGATGGAGTCTCACCTGAACCATGTCCATACACTTTTCTTGAGAGACAAGTCAAGTATAGGTGATACCTTTTATTGGCTAACTGAATAGATAGTAAATGTAAGCTTTCCAGACTACCTAGGTCTCTTCCTGAGGCCTGGCAACTGTTGTCAGACTTACACTCGACTTGTCCCTGCTTATATCTATGGCTAATATGGTGCTACACTCTACAAACAACTATGTTGTTTCTCAGTTTAGTGTAGCTATCCTTTTTGCAGAATTCAATACTGAAGCTGCACATAGAACACCAACAAGACTTCACTTATTAAACTAAAGATATGGAGATGTATTTCTCAAGACAGCAAGAAGGAACTACTCTGATTTCTCTACAGAAAATTAGAAGCAAAGCATGAAATATATTTATGCCAAAAAACATTTTAAAGAACTTCCGCTTCAGTATTCCATGATGCTCCCAGACAATGGAAAGACATTCTTCCTGACTTATTAGAAAGTCTCTACTTGGCTTGACATTGCAGCTAGGCATCTCTCCTAATACCGCTAGTTATAATACTCACAATTCACTTGACTTAGCGAAGGTACCCAATTGTAAGGCTGTAGCTGCTTACCAGGCAAAATGTGCTAAATAGCCTTTACGTTGTTTGATATACTCTACCGCTTATAATCATTAACTGTTGAGATATGAGACATGTCCACTTATTGAATTGTTGGAGTATGAATATTTTGCTTATATTTTGTTTATGCTACTACTCTGATACAAATGGGTGCATAAAGCTAGTTTGCTGTTTCCTATATCTCAGTTGTTGTTATATATTGTATCTATTATGTCATTGAATGTCCAGGGCTTCGGTGGCTGTATTAAAAGGGCATTACATTTTCTCTACTTATTCTAGCAAACTGTTCTCCATTATCAAATTTAAGACCAAAATGGCCAAATTTGTTGGAGGAACATGATCTGATATTTTAACAGATTTCTTTTCACCTTTATGATATTTACTAATGATATGATAATTTAAATATCTCCATTATAACAAACATATTTGAGCTCTCAGAGTCCATCTTTTATATCCACATATAATAGACAACTGTCCAAAATGTAGTCCCAATGCATCAGACATCGTATACAAAGTATGGACTTCTCCACATATAATCCAGTTTCAGTCCAATATATTTAATATAAATTTAATTTCTAACCTCCTGCTCATTTCAGTACCTCTATTAACATCAGCTAGTCAAACTCAATACATATACGACATTATTAAGGCATCTACTTCCGTTGACTTACTTGACAAAGCCTGGTGGATGTTGCAATTCCAATATATGAGCTTATTGTATATTAAGCCTGGATGCCCCTTTAAATAAAATAAAATACAGGACTCCTGAATAACTAACCATCTCCTCCTATAATGAAACTTTCCACATCTTTTGTAACACTTTGTTGCTCCCTTTTGTATTTTGGACACATACAGACACAAAATACTCCAGACATAAAAATTTAATTTCTTTTAACCTTGTTTTATTTTTGTTAAGGTTTTATTTTGCATTGCTTTGCAAATGTGTTTATTATACCTTTAAATATACATGGTTGTGATTTAACCCAAGTAATATACTCAATTTTAAGATATACTAGTACTGTCTGTCACTATACATATGAGATTGCTGTGGAATACTTTGTAATATTATGTGATGTTGTCTACAAAAAAAAAGAAATTATAAAAAAAAGATGCAATAATTGTAAGCCACTGACTGTTACTTTAACTCTGCCCAAGGTGCAGAGGTCTAAAAGAGCTGATAACAGTAGCATGACACTAGTTATAATGGGCAAAATTTATTAAACTCGGAAAAGCTCATTTTTGCTTTTACAAATTTAACAATCGGGCAAACATCCGGAAGTTTCTCGCAGTAAATATCGCAAAATTTGTTTCGATTGAGAGAGAGAAACTTTTTCCATTGAATATATCCATGGAAAGGGTAGTCATACTTTACATTAGTGTAGTATGGCTACCTTTCCATGGAAATATTCAACAGAAAAAGTTTCTCCTGGTAAATATCGATTGAAACAAATCTTGCAATACTTACCACGAGAAACTTCCGGGTGTTCGCCCAATAAAACTAAAAGATGAAACGGGCTTTTCCGAGTTTAATAAATTTTGCCCAAAATCAGGAGGTACCAGCATCAAGAAAAAAAAAAAATCACAATACTTTATTAGAAAAACAATTGTTAAAATCTCTTACCTTGTGATAGTACTGACTGCAAAGTGGGACAGTGGTTGAGTTTCGTGCATAAGAAGTTTTAGATAAATGCTGCTTTGGTCCCTTGCTGCTGCGACAACAGGGTCAACCTGTACTTGATCACAATTGTAAAACAACTTGGGCACAAGCCTGTAGTAAAAAACACAGAAAATGTGGATATACCCAAAGGCTGGGGCCATTCTAGAGGTGACTTTTCAGAGAATTCTCTTTAAAAAGATCTCTTTAGAAGTATTTATATTAAGAATATATGTGACTGCACTTGTAGTGCTGGGTTTTGGGTTCAGTTCCACTCTGGACTTCATCTGCATGGAGTTTGTATGTTCTCCCCGCACATACGTGGGTTTCCTCGAACAATCCAAAAATATACATCTGTGTTTATGTGTGTGACTGAATAGGAAAGCTAAACTATAAGCTACACAGAGCCGGGACTAAAATGAACGGTGAATCTCTGTAAAGCACTGCGTAATATATCAGTGCTACATAAATGAATAATTACAAATACAATAGTGGATGTAGGCCACACTTGTGTGACATACTCCATTTAACACCTTAAGATACATTTGTATCTTAATCACATGTCGCACAAGTGTAACAAGCACAAAGCTATACCGTGTGGTCAGCAAACATACCCTTTACTTATTGTGCCCAGATTTCATACGTGCTCAGTAATTTGCACCAGGTCGGTCAATAGCTCTATAAACCTATATGTTTGCTTCCTTTCCAAAAATTGCTTAATTAAAAAAAAATGAAAACAAAGGTCAACATTCTAACGGTTTAAAATGCACATTTATCATAGAGTTAACAATACTATAATGCAAAACACATTCATACCTTACTAATGAAGCTGCTGCTATGTGTCTAACCCTGGCATCTTCATCTCCAAGAAGGCTGATTATCACATTGTTCAATACCCGGTCTTGAAGATGCAATAGCTACAAGAAACATGTATGTTTTTACAGATATGGCATGAAGATACAACCCCCAACAGACATTTTATTTCCAAACATCATTTTAAACATCCAGTGTCAACAGTTTAACACTGGAGTCTGGGGTCCGTCTAAGTGGAAATAACCTAGACTACACAATATACGCAGAGCTTGAAAATAACGGATTAACTTGTCTTAATATTACTGTGCACTGGCATTGACACCTTTCCAAGAAAGTATTTAAAGATACTAGCATGTGGAATAGATTAAAGTATTAAATTAAGTATAGTTGGTTCTCAGTTTAATTAGAAAATGATCAAACGCTAAAAACAGGGATTGACTCTAAAACAAAAGCTTTAATTTATATTTGACAAACATAACTTGAATTTTTAGTTAGCCATTTTGCCCCTACATGTGTTAAAGCAGGAGTTATGATACACTATGCATGTGTACCACCCTTACATCGGCATAATTTTTTATCTTGGGACTACTATACATTTTAAGAAATGAATAGGATAACAGTCTTGTAATAAATGTAAGACTGCTACATTTATTCCTATTCTTTAAACTGCTCACGTTATAGGTTTCTATAAATAAAAAAAAATAATCCCCCCCCCCCAGAAATATTAGCTGGTTTACCCCAGTATAATAATGGACTCCTCTGTGTAAACTTTCAGCTCTTCCTTCCAAAAAATTGACTAGCCTGTGAAATGAGGAGAGGGGTGAGGATGTATTGGATAACAAAGTAGGGAAAAAATAAAATCATTTTATTTAATACAGAATGTACTCATTAGATTGTAAAGATAAACAAAAACATATAAACATGTATTTTATCTTCTTGGATAGAGGAAGCACTAAGGGAAACATACTGTATATAGCAATAATATTCCAGTTGTTAAAGAGGCTCTCTAGCCTTTGGACACTCCACCATGATTTAAAGGTTTATGGTATAAAATCACATTAGTGATTTAGCGCTTCATTTAAACAAGCAATTATTTACCTATACTCTACCAATTTCCTGTTTTAGCAATTATCCATAGACCCATGTAGCAGGTGCCACCGACATATCTTAAATTCCAGTAAGAGAATTGCTGTCAATGAGCCTAGCACTGCAGCAAGTTAATATGCATGAATGCAGAGCTCAACAGTTAATGCCAGAGACTCTGGTTCTGTTATGAGCTGGCAGAAAGCTTTGTGGGTCTCTGTAAAGTTAACTGAAATAGAGGAATAATTACTGGAATACCATGAAAGCATTTTCTGTATAAACACCAGAGGAAAGCAGATACGCAATGTGGTAAAATTACATATTGAGTTATCTTTACAAAGACAAACAAGGATTCCTGACTGTTAGACTCAGGGGTTTCTGCACTTCTTTGCAAGGAATTCTGCAGTACTGTCTCAATTAAAATATCATCCCCCCCAGCTAACAAGTTCTCCTCCACATCACTAAAGTAACATGCCAGCTAACAGAATGCTTTAGCTAGCTAGCCAATCAAATTTATTCTGCAGCCAAACAAGAAAATGTACTGGATCATACCCACTTCTCATTAAGTTGTAGCAGTTACAGTTCGTTAATATAATTAATCTTGTTGCCTGAAACATTGGTTTGTTATCCCCTTTAAAAGTGGTAGAGAGTCAATGTTGCATTTCTCATAAAACATTTTATCTCCCCCCAAACCCTTCCTGTCAGGCATAGACATAATTAATTAACCTTGTATAATAGAATGGACATGAGGTATGGTTTTCTGGTTGAAGAAAAGCTCTGTTGTCATTGAGGAAGTGGCTAGGGTCTGAAAGAATCCAAACATGCCTGATGTCTGTACAGTCTGCACAAGGTTTGAACTTAAAACTATGTTTGGTATTATGTCTATTTCAATATAATAAATTAGGCACAACAAGGGAAAAATTGTGATGTTTGTATATCTTTACAATTGGCACAAATTTAGTAAATGGTATTAAAGCCACAACACCCTCTTCAACAATAAGAATCATTCATAATTTTGGGGCAGTATCACACTATACATTTTGCTGTGGTTTAATGCTTTCTCAAAAGTCAGGATGCATTTTGTCCCAATCTTCCTTACAATGACCTGAGAATTTTACGTATTTTGATGCTGACATCAAAGTGCAGAGTGTGACACTGGTATTAATATAGAATAACTTAATTCTTAATAATAACAACTTTAAAAAAAACAGTATTTTAGTAAAATGCTTTAACGTGATTACTCATTGTTCAAAAAGACGACAAGTTCACGAGCTCATTAAATATCTTACCTAAAATCAATCTCTGAAAGCGTTTCTAAAAGCTCAGTTCTGACAAGCCAATAAGAACTGTTCTTCAATGTAAGCAAATCGATAATCAGCTGTAAACCCAGCTCACTGTAAGTGCTACAGCATAAACTCATTATGCAGTGCTTTAAGATGAGAAAAACAAATAATGTTTATTAATATAGACATTTGTTAGCTCATCACATATTTAATATTAGCAAAATGCAATGGCAAAACTGTAGCTAAAACAAACATATTTCCAGCATAACTAATTTAACTAAATGCAATAAGCAACCCTCAAGTTTGGGAACGAGTGACAATATCTCAATATTGTTAACTTTCCTACATTATTGGTACTTGATATTTTTTAAGCAGAAGTTAGAAATGTATGATACAGATTTAACTTACTCTGACAGCCATACAAGCCTGCTTGCATGTGACAGAAGATTCATCTTTTAAGGATTTTTGCAGTAATGGAATGCAGTCTTTCACAGAAAAGCTATTGCCTAAGTATAAAACAGCAAGTACAACACAGTTTAGTAAACAGCCATTTATAGCGCAAAGTCAACCCATGCAAACTTCAATATGATAGATCCATGTTACATTATAATAACATGTAAAGGATGTATGCATTTATCAGGGTTACAGTATTCTGAACAGAGAGATTGCTTTACAGTTCACCTAATAACTAAAAATGGGACAGTTATATTGTAGCAAACAAAGTAAGAAGCTTACAAAGAAACAAAAACTGCACACAAAGATTTAACATTCAAAGTCTACTCCAGCTATAGCTAAAATCAACATTAAAAAATCATTTGATTGAACAGTACCTGTTTTATTTCTGACAGAGGCAAGCCAGCTTTCTGCACCAAAATGTGATTTGTTGAGTATTGAAAACACAATGGTTCCAGAGAGGATGGCTGTTGCACCTCTCACTTGTGGGTCTCCGTGGTTAATATAATTAAGAATATCTGAAACATACTGTGTTTCTAGAAAAAAAAACAAACAATTTAGAATATAATATAGAAAGAGTATTACACACACACACATTCATTTAAGTATTGGCCTCTGATTATAGCATTAATATTTTTTTCTTGTAAAGGAGACCTGGACATATAGGCAAGCATGGATTTAAGGGATTATTCACTAAGGTGTGAATTCACCAGATAAAGACAGTTGCAATACGCTGCTACTGTCGCAGCCGTGTCTGTATAATGAAAATATTGTCGCATTCATGACTTTATAATGGAAAAATTGTCGCAACTTTACAATGGGGAAATTGTAGCAGATTTACTATGGGAATTTGCCGTTTGTGAATTTGACAGTTGAATTAGTGAATAACCCCCTTAAGCCACACCAAATTTCATTTTGTTTATGGAAAACATGTTACTTATCATAGGCTGAAGCCTGGTAAGATGACATATACTTCTACTATTTGAGAGAGAAAAAAAAATGTAAGCTTACTTACGTGCAGATCATAATTAAAAAAATGCAGGTTCTTACAGAAGATTCTATTACATATTTCATATATATACAATTTATTTAAATATAAAGCATGTTAAACCAGTAAAACATTGTTTCATAAAAAACAACACAATGCACTAATGCTCACACAGGAGAGAAAGATAAATGGGTTACACCAACTGTATTACAACACTGCTCCTAATCAGCCTTGCATCTATAAACTACTTGTAATGGAAGCAGTTTTTCACGTGTTGTCATCTGGCAAGGTCAAGTATGCAAATAAATGGGAACTATCACACATGACTGCATAGGAAAGGCGGTATAATTTTAATTTTTATGACTTTAGTTCTCTTTTAATTCAAGGAAATGTTTAAATAAAAACCATACCTTGAGATTCAACAGACTCCATGGGCAGTTTGTACAATCTGTTAAAGAAAGCTTCTGGATATAAGGCAACAGCTGCTCCAACACAACTGACAGCTAAAGCTTTCACACTGACCCGCACATCTCTGTCTGGTACAAGAACTGCAAAAACACAGTGTCAGCCATACAAATGTGAAATGACTTTAAAGGAAACCTATTTGAAAATTCTTACCGCTCTTCTGTCCAGTAAGTAGGAAGGAAGCCGACAGGAGCCGAACACAGTGAGTCAAAGGAGCAGTATCTTTATCTGTATAATGCCCAATATCTCCCTTTATCCTAGAAGGCTAAAAACAAAACTTGGGATAAAAATGTAGCTTTGTAGTGTTTTGGAACCTAAAACTATGTTTTTTTCAAGTAGGACAAATGGGGTCATCCACACCTCAAATCAGGTTTCTTACTTTGTTTTCCAGATCTCCCGGCTCAATAGGTTCCTCCTTGGTTGCAAAGCGTTCAACGCTACTGTCGGAGGACTGACGACTATGACCCAAAAGATGGCTTTGATTTAGAGCTTTTAGAAGAAAGAAAAAGCACAAATCAGTAATGTTAGAGACAAAAGAAAAAAATACATTTTTCAAAATATAAATCAGTTTACAGTTTCTACATACTCAAGGGCAAATATTATTTGGAAAGGCTGCATAACTACAAAATTAGATGTTATTTTTATTGCAGCATTTAATTATAATTTGCTAATTTCATCTCCCTGTTTATGCCATTAGAAAACAAACAAAGAAAGCACTAGGAGAATCTTTTTCTACAGTTGCATGGTATTTATTCTGAAATGAGAATTTAAAAAAGAAAAAAAGTCTACTTGCAGTAGTTTATTTTCTATAAAAAGGAACAAGTGCTGTTGATGCGCTGAGAGGGAAAGTCTCCACCAATCAGAAAGCTAGTGAAAGTAATTATAGAAAAAGAAGAAAAGAAGAAAAAGAAAAAAAATCCTATTTAAAATGGCATGGTAGTTATTCCTACACAGTGCTGGTAAAATGTATCTTTGTAGCTGAATTCTTAATTCCTAATTTGTATTATTTTGAGTTTGTTGATCTTGCTTCCTGGTTACAGCCATCTTGTTTCTGTTAAGTAAACAAACCCTTGGCCTAGTTATATTGTTTCCTATTAAACTTTATATAATACATATTCATAAAGTGCCATAGAAAACCTCATTTTAGCTGCAACAACACAGAGAGGTAAAACACAAACCATTAAAAACAGGAATTCCGCTTCAAAGAAGGCATTTTTACTGCAGAGGACTAAACCTGCTAATCTATAATGCCAGTTTCTTTGCCTGGTCTTTTAAAAGGGAGTGAGATGCATTAAAGAGGTAAGAAAAACAAATGAAGAGACAATACATTACAGATGATGTAATAACTATAGCAAACAAAGGAAAACTTTTGGGTTAAGATTGTGTGAATTTCAGAACACCCAAGGCTAGACAGAGAACTGTAAAGGTAGATAACGTAACATTATCCCCAAATGTTTTTGTTATGACAAAAATATTACAAGTGACTAGAAAAGCCAGCAGGGTTTTTGAAAAAGACGAATATAGTTATAGCAAGAAATAAACACCAGGGCCGCCTAGGGCAGTGGAAGGGGATGCTATCTTGCTGCACGCCCCCTTCCTTTTCCCTGTCCTTACCTACCTCCTCCATGGCCTGGCTCGGTCTGCTGTAGAGCTTAGCTCTACAGTGTTCCTCCCCTCAGCAATGATGCAACTTCCTGTGATTGGTAGGATGAAAAGCAGCATGGAGGGGGGCAGCAATGGAAGGAAAGCAGCATGGAGGGGGACAGGGAACAATTTTACATTTGAAGAATTTTTTCTTTGGGGGCATACCTAATGAAATGGCCTACACATGCCTATGGGGATTATACAGGGCCAGGGATGGGGGTTGGTTTTTTTTTGGAGAGCGCTTGAGGATGACATCCTACTAGGAGCACTGAGGAGTAAGACGCCTGCACTCTGTTAGTACTTCTATGCAGATGTGGTGATATTCCAATACCCTGAGCTCCTAGACAGAGCAGTGCACAGCGGATAAGAATCAGATCATCGGGACGCCACTGCATAGAAACGCTATAAGTGGTGCAGCAGGCTAAGAGTCTGAGAGTGGGATTATGCAGGTGCGTCTGTAGGAGGGGGTGTGTCAGTCATCAAGGAACATGGGAGGGGAGGGCGCAATTTAATTACTCTGCCTAGGGCGCAAAAAAACTTTGGCCCAGCCCTGATAAACGCTGCCTCTTTAGAACAAGTAAACAAATTATTTCATTTGCACTTTAACTGTAAAAAACTTCATACCTATTGAGGAATTTCCAAAATGTTCCCCTGATTCTCCTTGGTGTAGAATGGCTCCTTCATCTTCCTCATCCTGAAGCTGCCCAATTTGCATCCCAGAATACTGGTTTTCAGCACCATCTATCACCTTTAATAAAACAGAGAAACTTGTGGTAAGAAATTCAGAGACCATTTTGATGAAGTTGTAGCTAAAAGAACAATGAGATAAATGGGTTTAAAAGTAAATGGGTAAGCACTTAGCTATTTTAAAGTACATTTGTTTGATACAATACATTGCATGTTACATGTTCATGAAATGAAACTGCACAATGCATATCATAATGTTAAATCAGCAAAAAAGTTAAAACATTAGGGTGCCATTCAAAACTAATCTTGCTACATTTTTAACTCAACCACATGATAGGTTTCAAGCTCTTGTCAATTGTACAATTATCTGCAGTAAATTACCATACAATGGTCTAGAAGAGCAGTTCTCTGCCAGAAACGAGCCAAGCCATAACTGCACCCACAATCCTTTAGAATTGCAAAGCCTCCTTATATCCATAATGTAGAAAACACCCTCTTTAGCAGTACCTGTAAATAGGTCATCAATTAATCTACAGCTCAATAAGAAACAAATGATAATTGGGCAAAAGTGAAATATGCATTTACACGGTTTATACAAGATTCTTTACTGCAGTTAACTGTATATTTGTTAAAGTGCACCAGTCACCTCAAAACTACTACTACTTTAGGTTCTACTAATAAAAAAAAAAAGAAAGAAGATTTATGTAAATATATGTGTATTTTTTTAAAAATGTACCTTTATGCAGAGTTTCTCTGTCATCTTCCCTGTCAGCCTGACTTTTTTTTGGGAGTCGGGCTGGGCAGGGATAAATGATGATTGACATTACAGCTCCTCCAATCAGATCCCTTAAATCACAATCTAGCAGGGATCTGATTGGAGGAGCTATAATGTCAATCATCATTTAGCCCTGCCCACCCTACACTCAGGAAAGAAAAGTCAGGCTGACAGGGAAGATGACAGGGAGAAACACTGTTTAAAGGTACATTTTTAAAATACATCTATATTTACAAAAATGTTTATTTCATTAGTAGAACCTAAATTAGTATTAGAGCTTTGAGGTGACAGGTGCACTTTAAAGAGATGTATAGTTCTAAACACATACTGTGGTGCAAAAAATAATGCAGCAAAATTACATTTGGTTTACATTTACTTTCTCTTCAACATTTTGCTGATAAAGAATAAGTATACGCATGTTACATGCTTACACCCACTGGGGAATTTTACATATATTATGAATATTCTTTGCTTTTGAAATGGCTGGGTATGAGTGAATATTGCCATCATAATATTCGTTGTTTGGTGATCTGCCTATTTCACTGGTAGACTGGCAATCTATACTTATGAAAAAATTTAAAAAATTCTTATGAAAAAAAAAAAAAAAAAGGGCACGGTCCTAGACAGGTTATTTAGTAAACTAATGAAATTCAGAGAAAGACATTATGGGGTTTAAAACAGTTATATTTTTCTGAAATTAAAGCCTGTTGTATTTTACAGTTCTCAAGGTGAAATAAGCACTAAGGGGGTTATTCACTAAAGTCCGAATTGGTGCGTATTGGTGCGAATTCGCCAGATAAACACTGCTACTGTCACAGTCGCGTCTTTATAATGAGAATATTGTAGCAGTCGCGACTTTATTATGGTTAAATTGTCGCAATCTTAACATTAAAAAATTGTCGCGACTTTACAATGGGGAAATTGTAGCAGATTTACTATGGGAATACACTGCTTGCGAATTCGACAGTCGAATTCGCACCTTAGTGAATAACCCCCTCTGTCTCTTGCTTAGTGAGCGGTTAGTCAGCCATTTGCTCCATAATTCGCCACTTTAATCTGGTGAAGTAAAATTGGTGTATGCAACACAATGGGGGTTATTCACTAAGGTCTTTATCTGGCGAATTCGCACCAATACGGACTTTAGTGAATAACCCCCTAAATGCTATTCAAATTAACATGATGGCAAAGGAAACTAGCAACTAATGTAATTGTTCTCAATCATCTCCATTTGCTTCCATAATTCGCTGCTTTGAGATGGTAAGGGTTGACTAGTGTGAACCCTGCCTAAAACTGCTTAAATCCCAGAAGTGCAACACTAATCACTACTGTAGAATATTCCCCTATGTCAACATAGCAAATCAGGTGTAATGCTGTTCTTAGGAGAAATACATATATTCACAAGTTTACATTCAATACACAGTATCCTCACTCATTGTAATGTATGCATTAAACATTAGAGATTTGTATTTACACGAGTTAGAGAGTTTAATGCTAGCTATTTTAGGAGTATATTCAGAAAGTGTTTTTGTGTATTCAGAGAGTGAGTGTGTGAGTATGTGTGTGTATTTACAATGAACAATGGGTGCAATAAATGTTAGTCAAGGGAACTATCTAAATCTTTGTTTTAGAAGAAAACATATAAATAAGAATCCAGGCTAGATAAAGAATAGTTGTGCCCAGAGGTCAGGCCTAAACAATGACAAGGGAGGATTGCCACAGCAAAAATGGACATTTTTATGGAAAAATAGCCATACTTTACAGTACATAATTACTTTGACTACTTTTCCACTGGAAGAAAAAAACGATCAAAACTGAACTGAAATGTTTAGATTGGAAAAAATTGTTTGAAGAATATCAATTGAATGGTTTCCCTCAAATGGCCACTTTAGCATCAAATAAATGCAAAAAAGTCAATAACGACCTTTATGAGTTTAGGAAATTTCACCCTATATAAACTTTAAACTATATCAAAACTGCTCTAAAGGAAGTACATCATCCCCTCTTCTTCTACAGTAAATTAACCAAAAAGAAAAGGTGGTAGCCTGTACTTAGCATCGGAAAACAATAGTATATGTATGGATGGGAGAGAAAAAAACATTCAGAGACCCTTAACCAGTAATCTTAACCGAGTAACAAATCATATACTTCATGTTGTTTTTTGAGATATTTTACATTTAAAGCACATCTTAAAAATGACTCCTTTTAATGAATCATTCCTTTATGTCTGCAATATTAAAGGGGGACTATAGTGCTGATATAACTGCACACATACATATAAAACTCCTTTATACTAAGCCAATCATCAACACAAATAGTTAAAAAAAAGTTTAGGAAAGAAATACTACTTGCAGTTTGTTTCCCTTAATTAGTTTTCCTGAGAGCTGACATTTTGTCCTCCCCCCTTCCCCTTTTCTCTTACAAGTTAGTAAACAAGAGAAGAAGTTGCTTAACTGCTGTTGGTTAAGCAGTGTGCTGACCTATAGACCTCATCAATTATGGTTGTTTACCTTCCTGGTATGTAGGAGATTACCAAGGCTTGGGCAGGCATTAAGTAGTAAGTAAGGAAAAAATGGGTACCTTTTCATGAAAAACTGGCTGGCACATGTCACACACACACACACATATTTCCTGGTGCAGTAGTTTTCCAGTGCTGTGTAATAAATTATTCTGCTTCAGATGCATCAACTACTGGGGAGAAACACTTCTCACTAAGGTATAGTACTGCATACGTAAAGTAAAGATTTAATCTGACTATAGTTCCCCTTTAAAAACAACCTGAAGCATGCTGTTCGCATAAACGTTCAATCTGAAAACTTTAATATTTTGTAAATGCACCATTTGTATTAACAGTATTGATGGGGGTATTTATGAAATGGGATAATGGTAACTTTTAGAGCAGGAGTTGTTATTTAGTAAAATTACCAAGAACTGATCAAGGGTCTACATACATTTGCAAGTCAATATATATGTTTTTCTGCTACAGTGAACAAACCACCTTAAGTTTATATCATGGATTTAATTATCATTTCTCATGAGTTTAATATTTTTATTATAATAAAAGGTCAGCATTGGTCTGTATAGTTAATATAAATAGAAATTCTACCCATCCCATTCTAAGGAATGAGAACATAATTCTTCATCTGTATAGGTAAAATTAGCTATGTATAGACTTTAAGGAATCACTGCCCAAACAGTCAAAATATCATGTAAATAGCAAGACGCTTGTTTGAAATTCCTAAGCAAAAGATAAAATACAGAATATATTTAATGAAGCTTTACTTAGGAAAGGAACTCAAAAGTAATCCATTTCAACATGAAAATTCTTATGCAACACTCCTCTTTGCATGACCAAGTAGTAGGAAAGATGCAATGTAATAATAGCGTATGAACATGAAATACAAAACACAACAAAATGCATTTGACTTTTTTTGTTACCGTTTTCAATTTATATTATACTTCTTAGCATCTAGCAAAATAACTATACCAGTAACTGAAATATAATTGGTTTTACTGCTAGTTTTTCTCCATATACAGTGGTGTGAAAAAGTGTTTGCCCCCTTCCTCATTTCCTGTTTTTTTGCAT
>WMED01007026.1:3833-17961 GCA_019650415.1 Pipa parva
ACTGTAGGATGAGTTGTTCCACACTGACAGTTCTCAGATAATGAAGCTTTATCTCCAGATCATATTTTCTTTGGAAAAATTAAAGGGGAAGTATAGTCAAAAACTTTTTTCAGTGTTGAATTGACAATTTTTAACCCAAATCAACCATAATTTCTAATATATTGTTTTTACTGGTTTGATTTCATTTTACTGCTATTACCTTGCTAGTTATTGATCATTTACTGCTCCTTGTATATAAATATATATAAATGTTGCAACCTGCTGTGTGGAGTTCTTTGGTTTGTAACCTTATGCTGCATTTGCTGCCAACTGATCGTCGTAAGGGAACTAAACAGTAAAATATTCATAACAATATTGTAGAAAAAGAATAGTTGCGGTCTAAATAATAAAACATCCAAAACATCTTCTAGACTGTAATTCCTCTTGTTATTCTGATCAGGAAAGTTCCAACACAGCAGTGAATATTGAATACACACGTGGTGAAATAGGAGGAAATGTAAAGCGCTTCTGAACTTTTAATTTCCTGTATCTTAATTTACGGAGCTTTTAATAACTGGATGTTGGTTGGCGCAATCCTCTTAGGCAATATTATCCTATTGTTTAATGTTTTACTGCATGTACATGTTCTCAACCCTCCAGCACTTGTGCATTGAAGGCCATACATGCACCACTATGTGCTTGTTGGTGATCCTGTAAAGTTTGCATGCTGCTTGTAATGTGTAAGGGACAACACGTCTCCAATAAATGAACTGTTTTCATTCCGTCATGGCTGCATTTTTCTGAAGTTGGAAATTATTGATTACACTGACATAAGTAACTTTAATACACAGAAGATGTATATAGCACAATCTTTAAGGGAATACTAACCTGAATAAGGATGTTTTGCCAACAGATGCTAATGTAGTGAAATGCATATTGTCAAAATAAACATTACAACTGCATATACTTGATATTGTTTTATTTTCTTTCAGCAAATGAAAAATGAGGGTTCTTTTTTCTACAGTCATTAGTCACACCATGTACCATTAATAAGACCATTCCCATAATCCACTCTGATTTATATTGGATAATAAAACTTTAGGGAATTTCATTCCAACACATCAAGACAATCAATAAATCAAAAAAGTGGCTTTCTCCAGTAGGTAACACTCAGCACAATTTTCTGACATTTTTTGGTTATTGAACATTCTTCTTAGGAATATACTGCATCCTTTATGCTAAATTCCCCCAACTGGGGATAAGTTTAACATTTTCTATGACTTTGGCTACAGGGAACTTTAAACCTAGGAAGGAACACTAATAAAAAAACTGAAATAACTTTCAAGAGATGGGGAAATTCATAAAGGTTGAAATGGTCATAAAGAGAGGAATAAATTGTTTTTCCCCTGCTTTTTCCTCTTTTTGTCCATTTCAATAAGTTATAAAAAAAAAAGTAACACTATTTTTAACTGATAGTGCCATTTTTGAGCGATATTTTTTCAAATACTGAATAACTGATATCATTCATGCGCTATTTAATAAACTTTTTCCTTCTCAACTAATTAAAAACAGATTATGCAAAATGATTCACCTCCTGGTGAAAATCATTCATCCCTATGGTAAACTGCAGCGTTAACATCAAAAATATTATCTAACACAGCCATGACGAACCTATGGCATGCATGCCAGGGAGGGCACAGAGTGCCGAAAAGTGACGTCACTCACCAGCGCCTTCCCTCAAAGTGCAGCTGTCACCACCACTGCTTTCCTTGATCCCTCCAGCGAGCGAGTGGTCCTTCAGTGCAGGCCACAGACAGTATTCAGGTCAGATCTGCGGTCTTCACTGAAGGAGCGCTTGCTCACTGATAGGAAAGCCGTGGTAGAGCCCCTCCCCTAAAGCAAGCGCAATGACATCACTCGTCAGCACAAGTCAATCTGAACTAATATACACAGAGCTTATAAAGTACCAGATTTACAGAAAATGACCCATGTGCCATATCTGTTGGAGTAAGGCAAGACTGACAATTCCCTGATATATAATTTAGCAGTACTGGTAATGATCGGAACATTTGATCTTTTTGATTTATGTACATTTAGATAGGTGTAGCTTGAGCATGGGCAAGTGTGACCTTTCAGAATACAGCTCATGTATTAATAGCACTAGTAGATGCAGAGTGTCCGCTTCTGGCACTGCTTGCTAAGAGGGTTCCGGTGTTTAGTGAATAAGGAGTAGAGAATTTTTGATCATCAGACTGTAGTAACCTACAGTGATGCCAAATTACAGTCAAATTTGCACTTGGATGAATAAGCATCTTTGTGTGATGAAGTGACATGTGGGCGAAATTTATTAAATGCGGAATTTTTCCGCACGATCGGAATTTTTTACCGCATGTGCGGAATTCCAATCGCACGATCGGAATTGCAATCGATTTCTGATCGCACGATTGGAATTTCGATCGATTTCTGATCGCACGATTGGAATTTCGATCGATTTCCAATCGCACGATCAGAATTTCAATCGGAAATCAATCTAAATTCCGATCGTGCGGTAAAAATTCCGCACGTGCGAATGGAATTTAACTTCGGGCGATCGTTTCACCCTTAATAAATTTCCATTAGCATATTAATCAGGATCCAATATGGTGGAGAGATACTAGTACCAATAGTTCTATAAGACAGAATGAATGACAACCCAAAGGTACTTATTTTATGGTTTAAGCTGGAAATACTTTCAGCATATCAGTGAAGGTTAGGGCAAATTAGTTCTTCTTTAAACTTATAAATGATCTTCTTTAAATCTAACTGATCTTATAAGAATGTTCAGATCACCTACAGCTGATTAAACAAACAATGTGCAATCATTTACTATACAAGAACAAAGGACACATACCTAATGCCTAAAATCAAATCCTAAGAGAAATTACAATAGGAAAGTAAACATGTACAGCATACAGCAATCATAATTACTCTCAGTGATAAAGTAGCAGCCATTTAAAATTGTACCATTCATTACAACTTGGCAGATAGTTTCCATTGGTGTAGATACAGTGGTTTGCAGCTGCTGAGGCTGTGACCAACCCCTACTTCCACAGCATCTGGTTACTTTGTCCTATTGCTAACCCCACAAACATCCCCTTTTCATGTCCTTACTCTCTCTTTTTTAAAATACAGGGAGAGCAGGATTTTGGGAGAGGTGGACACCAGTATGAGATAACTGTAAAGTGATCCACTGGTTGTTTTGGTTCTTCAGGCTGAGTTAAAGTCAGTGCAAGTGTTATGTATAAAACAGATATGTTATAACTAGGTATGGCGCAATGTTTCTCTACAGTGAGACCACTGTGGTTAGTCTGAGTTACTGAAGCTTTTTGTGATGGGTAAAATCTAAAATAAGAAATTTACTGAAATGATTTCTCTCATCTTCCATTCCATATGACTTGCAAAGTTATTTTATTTACACTCTGGTATTGTTGTCTACATAAATATCCTATTTATACATTTCCAGGAACAAGACAGTGCCCTTCTGATCCACAGTTATATTTACAATTGGAACTGGAAGAATATAAAAGTCAAATGTTATTGCTATGTTTTGGGTCTGCCTTAGTTCATGTAATAGCTTCCTGCCATCTTTATTATCTATATTGTGCGTGGGCGTGTGTGGCTGTGTGTGTATATTTATACACGCACACGCACATATATATAGCTTTGCACTTAGAAATTAATAAATAAAAGACCAGCTGGGAAGACAGCAGGGGGGAATCAGTAGGTGAGACAGTGTATAGTTGAGCTGCTGCTAGAGAGGGGGAATAATTAGGGAAAAGGAAGCATGGATCTGGACAGAACTGGTTGTAGAAAAACCCTGTATTTGCTCTGTGGATGAACCATCCCCAATGGAGTAAATCCTAAGAGAAGGGAAAAATCATCCCAAAGGGGCGGTCCTATGGGAACTGTCTTGGTTAGTCTGTTATATTCAAACATTTAATATGTCTGTTTCCAGTGCATTCTTTGTTATGTCTCTTTGAGACTAGAAACCACTAAGTCATTGGAGCCACTTCTACAAGAAAACAAAGTTTGTTTCCACTAAAACCAAAATGCTGTGACCAGTGGTGTAATGGGGCACAGCGATGCCCATGTACTTTTCAGGAACCAAGGCAGGTCAGGGAGAATCCCCCCATTTCCATTTTGACTGTAGCAGTAATCTGACTCCTGCCTTATGAGAGCTGTTGCAGTCTTTTACTTGCTTAACTCTTGGTGCTCCCTTGGGTCGCTCTTTACTGTGCAGCTGCATTATCTGTAGACCTTTAGGGATTGGGCAGGATGCTGCATTCCCAAAGTGGCTTCCAAATAAGAGAGCCACATAATGAAGCACTGCTTAAAACAGGCAGGTAGGCCAATGACATACTGCAGCAATGCTCATAAGGAAGGGACTATGTGGGACACCCTGCGGGTTTATTTATCAAAGGGCAAATTGTTGCATAATACATGAATTCACAACAATATACCATGTCTTTAAACTCACATATTCCCCAAAGATTATTAGATACATGCACAATTTGCAACTTTACACAGATCACAACACTCCACAACTCTTTGGTTAGTCATCCTTTGTCATAGGGCAAATCTGAGCAATGTGAACTGGTGTGAATTGGATAATTTGGATTTCACTAGGTGTGAGTAGCAAATGAAGGGGGTGGGATTTCTGCTCTAAATCTGGTGACATTTTGCACAAGATTTGTAGAAAATGTGGTGCCAAAATGACAACGTGAATGAAGAATTGTACATTTTTTAAATTAATTTTATAAACCAACTGGCAACCTGGTGAAAATGTCCATTATTATAGTAATACATGCATATTGGTGATATGTTGTCTATGTAAATATGACATCACTTTGTCACATGACGCACTGAGGGACATTGTTGATTCTGTACTATATTAGGGGAATCGCTGATCCACTGCAATTGTATGGGGCACTTAAGGGAAACCTGCTGAACTGTATGGGCAATGTTATTGTGGGGGAGACTGCTGCTGCAGAAGTGTATATAATACTATATTGGGGGACTGCTGCACTGTATGGGGTACTCTATAGGGATACTGTAGCACTCTATTAAGCACTATATGAGGGATTTAATAAGTATTGATATTCTTTCTTGTATGGGATTGGGATTGTGAAGTTCTTTTTCTGCTTGTGCTTCATCCCTGGTTGATGGTTTGTAAAATAAATAACTTAAGGATTATAACTCTATCAGTAAAGACATCTTTATTGAAAGGTAATTAAATAACAAAGTAAAATAAAATAATAGGTAAGGTATGTCCAGTCTTCAGGCATATACTTCTCTGAAGGTCATTTTCTTAGTGATAAAACATTGGCAACCAATCAGTTTCCTGCTGCATGATTCAATGGGTTTTAATCATAGTTTCAGAGATATTCTCTTCCACAAGATGGCATAATTGTTCAAAGGGTTATTCCAGAGTCCTGATTGTTGTTGTTGGAAGTAGGTTCTAGTGGTTCAGCCAAAGTATCTTTTGTCTTCCCACCTGGGAGGAGACATATGTAAAAATAGTACTGAATAGCAATTAGACGTTGTCTCCTTGAACACAGAGGGTGCAAGGCTTGCCTGGCACCAGACATGTTAGGATCCATTGTTGTATTAATCTATAGGAGTCAGGAGTTGTATAATATGAGATATACAAGTTGTCCTCCACCTAATTTGGTGCCTGCCTGTAAAAAGGTTCTTTCCTAAGATGGTTCATTTATATGATAATAATCATACCTAAGGGAAATACTCCACAGCTTAATCTCTTAGTTGCTTGTCCATCAAGAACTTGTTGGAGTTCCAACAAGGGGTTGGGTGTACAAAATTGCAGGTGCAATTTTTAAAATAAAACTACCTTTTAAATAGATAGACCTTTAAGTCTTCATTGCCATATATATCAAGTACATGCCACAGATCATTGGGGGTGGGGATTCATGAAGTCAGTCCACACTTACATTAGGACCAGTACGCCCTTCTTCCATATATTGCAGTGCATAAATGAAACCACTATTCAGCCAGTTGCTCTCCCACAAGCAGGTTCTGTCCAGTCATTCTTCATTCCTTCTCTAAGTTATAGGAATCAGGTAAACCGTTGTGTTGGAGCTTCCCTCTCCTTCATCCATGGTTTCTCCCTCCTTTCTTTGTGCCCTCCTCTACCTCCCTCCCTGATAGATATATCAAGTATCTATGTGTGTATATATACTGTATATATAATTTATAATGAACTTGGTGTTAGATCCATGGCATGTGGGTGACTTGCTTAACACACAGTTAGCTGCCTGCACTGAAAGGAGCTGAAGTATATTTTAAAATTAATTTTCAATAAAACACAAATCAAAAAAAAAAGAAATGTAATAGGGAGGCTGGAATTAGTAAGCAACAGAATAATGTTTGTTATTAAAATGTATTTAAACATGATCATTCCACTCTATTTTGACTTATCCCATCTATTGTAGATGATAACCTCAGTGTTTTCTGGATGATAGTGAAGGGACTTGAGTTCAGACATTTATGAACTAGTTTTATAGATGATGTTTTGTAAAAGTTACAGTTCACAACATGTCTTTGTAATATGATACAGCTGTATGCACCCTTGAAACAAGTGCCTGAGTTGTACCAGAATGCTCCTGCTGTTGAATACCCCCTTGCTGCTGAGATTGAACAGAATTAATACACATGATTCATGCCCCATTATTTGATATGCATTGTTCAGTTTCCCTGCAAGGTTTCTATATAGCAGATAAAATACTGTGTTATGATTCATTTGGCATTTTGATGATATCTAAGGATGATATTTATATTAACAGATTAGATTTTTATTACTGGGCTGTATGCCCCCTGCTGCTTTTCACGATACATTAGGAAGAATGTTAGATTTCATTTAGATGCTGGTATCCCAAACAAAGAAATGTTGAATAATGAAGGGCTGTGACATGCATATTAGTCTCCGGAGCTGGAATGAAATGACAGGAAATGTGAATGTTAGAATGTGAAGGAAAAGATGGTGCATGGCTCAAGGCAGAAGTGCAAATATTGTGCTTGTCATAGCTATATAATCATATCAAAGAAATGTGCAGAGAGAGAGAGAGAATAGGGTGACAGACATTGAATCTGAAGTCTCGTCAAGGGAAGAAATAGAAATGATTGACAGGAAAGGGATCAAGTCTTCTGGGAAAAAATGCTATGATATTTTCTGAAGATTTCAGTTCAGTGTGGCACATCTCATTTAAAATAATCGGTAATCAACATGGACTAATCAGTTCATAAACACTGAAATTGAGGTTTAGCCTCAGGAACTTAAAGAAACCGCCAGAGACACTAAGGTCAGATAAAGTGATTAGCTATTAGACATGGATAAAAGAAAACTCTCTCTTTCCCCCGAGTGGCTAAGGTGCCAACATCTAGATTTAACTGTCATGCCGTTACATTTATGATGCAATGTGCGGTGCTTTGTGGAAAAGGCCTGGTAGGATTTTTATGCGTATCTATTCTGTTCATATCAACAAGGTTTTAACAAGAATGGACTTTGCCAGGTGATTAAGGACTAGTAAAACTAGACAAAGAAAACTGCTATTTAGATGGGCATGGCAGTTATTACTACAAAGAACTTGTCAAATTATACCTTTGAAGTTTCATTCCTGATTTTATTGGTTTGCGTTTTTTCCTCTCTATCCGCTGGTTGTAGCCAAATTCAATAGGATTGGGTAGGGGTTTGCAAACTTAACTGCTAAAAGACAACTGTAACAACAAGGAATTAAACTCAAAATAATACAGATCATGAGTTATATGATGAATGATATGGTGAGTTAAATGGAGAATCATACGGTGAGCTACACTCAATCCAGGAAAAGAAGTTGTACTAGGAGTTGTATTTTCCACCTTTGGGGAAAGTGTGTTTATGGTCAGATTGCTAAAAGAATGAAGAGATCTTGGTTTGCTTTTAGGTATACAATGTCTGAATTTGTTCATGTGTTAATAAAAGCAAGAAATAAAAAAAAATGAAGAAAGGTAGAAAAAAGTTTCAACTGTGATTAGAATAAACAGGAGAAACTATAATTTGATGCTACATACTTATAGCGCACCATAGATAATATAATTACTGAGCAATGGTAGCTGAGTATATTAAAGTTGTGGATTTCATTTTGTTAGGAATTAAACCTGTTTGGTTGTCTATTTATTGCATTCACAAAGAAGCTAGGTTTTCATGATTCAGAAATCTGATACTAATTGTGAAAATAAACTAAACATTTTTAGGTCTGTATAAGAATTTTAACTTTCTCTGCCAGCAGATCTTTTGGAAGTTTATTTAATGCAATAGATAACATTGGTTCTGATAAATGGGTGGGACATAGAAAATCTGGAATTCCAGAAACTACAACCAGGTAAACTGACCCATGGAAGATTCATGGTTTATCCGCTCTTCCAAAAATAGCAGCTGCTGAACTTTTTGGCAGTGTTGTGGATATAACTGTATCTCCTGGGGTTCACAAAGTGTCCTTCCTTGTGTTTCCTCAAGGTCAGTGTCCTCTTGGTAATATACATGTTTCATGTATTCACACACTCTCTGAAATCCATCGTTCCCCAGAAGCTCCATACACAGCCTGAAAGAAAAAGGTATAAGGGAAGGACAATTACATTTAGTATTTGCACTTATAGATGACTTTTGTATAGACATATTTACTGTGGCTTTTCATACAATTTCTTCTTGCTACTGCTGACAATGAGCATTGTCCTAGGAATGGAGGAAGTTCCCTTTACCTTATTCTAATGATGGTGTATCACGTATGTCTCTCTAACATTAACAGACTTGTTTAGTTCGAAGGCCTAGGAAATTCATATTCCTTTCTTCACTCAAAACTTTGCACTGTATGAATTAGGGAAAAGCTGTATTGATTACATAACCATTCTTTGGCACCATGTATTTCCTTCTAACTCAAAGAGGCCTTGGAAGAGTCACATATTATGGATCATATTTATCAAAATGTTAATTACTCTGTAGATGCATGAATTTGAATTTGCCACTTCTCCAGCTAAGCCTATTCAGCAAAGATTGATTTTGATTGATTTGTCATGTGGTAAATTGTCTCCCAGTTTGTGACATAATACTGACTGTGTATTATCTATTTGTTGCAAAAACAATTCAGGTATGTGTCATGTGTCAAATCGGCAAATTGTGTAAAATATACTGGTGTTAATATGTGGATTTAGCTTTGCCAAATCAAAGTGGTGAATGAGGAGGCTTGTAACAAGGTTCCTGCTGCTATTCTGGGGACATTTCATTCAAAATGCTTAGAAAATGTGACAGCCAAGTGTCAACATAAGCTAGAAATTGTTTCCTATTAAATTGAATATAAATAACTGTAGTTATCATTTCAGGAACCATTCTCCAATGACCAAAGCATGACAAAATAGTGCTATTGCCCTTTCTTAAGATAATTCATGCCTATTGCCAATCTATTGTCATTAATGAAGAAAAAATAGTTATAATGGCATTGTCTTCTTCAAAGAGAACCATTAGAAGATGACATCACTTCACTTTAACACACCTAATTCATCATAAATTCACTACAGTTTGACATTACTACCATTTGTCACCAGGACAATGTTGTCTAGTAAATAAGCACAGTTTATTAATATCTATTTTTCTTAACACAATTTTAGATTATATTTATTTTTCTAAACAATAGCAATACCATAATTCCTTTTCAAAGGGTCATCATCACTTTACATTGTATAACCACAAGAGATATTGCAAATCCGATTGTGGAAATCGATTTCTGAGACATTTCTGCTCTTCTTTAATATGCTACACCTTCCTTTTGGAAAAGCTTGACCTTGATCCAGTATATGATGGCTTTCAAGATGGTGGCCATGTTCTGGACAGCCTAAAAGATAGGACTGCTCACCCATTACTTGCTGCTACAGATATATCATTTTCCCTTTCATTTCTAAAATAAAAGGGTGTCTTGAGACGTTTGACTCACCCTGTAGTGATCTATCCATAACCAAGTCCCTACTTAGGGGATTATTCACTAAAGTCCAAATTGTTGCATATAGGAGCAAATTCACCAGCTAAAGACAGTCGCAATAGGCTGCTACTATTGCAGTCACATCTTTATAATGAGAATATTGTCACAGTTGCGACTTTATTATGGAAAAATTATTGCAATCTTAACTTTGAAAATTGTCGAGAATTTATGATGGGGAAATTGTTGCAGATTTACTAGGGCAGGGGTCGGCAATCTTCTCAGAGGAGGAAGCCATTTCTCTCCCTCCTCCACCTCTGCAAATTGACTGGGAGCCACAAAGGGGGAGGAGCTTGTGGGGTCCCAATCCCATGACCTTTGATGTCCCATCACAAGAGATGTCAAAGGCTGGGGGCGGGTGAGAGGGCACCTCATTTGGAGCAGCACACGATGGCGAAAGAGCCAAATGTGGCTCATGAGACGCGGTTTTCCAACCACTGTACTAGGGGAATCCACTGTTTGAGAATTCGACAGTCGAATTCGCACCTTAGTGAATAACCCCCTTAATGACTAATAATCCAACATACTTCTTCCTCATCTTTATTGGAGTCTAGACAGCTAGGTTACTGCACAATAAAAATATAATACAGACATGAGAAAATAGAGTACAAGTGATATAGAGAGAAGATATATCACTGTTGCCAGGCAATAATTTAGATGAGGATGGAGGTCCCTGTTGTACAGATGCTACCATCCTACTACTGTCCCCTTTTTCACCAATAGTTCTTGTTATCTCCTCTCAAATTCTTTCTCTGAATCTTAGGCCTCATAAGCAATAGTGCTGGCATTTCAGCACCTTTATTCTGCACTTATTTGCAGATATCCAGCACTGACTATTTCACATTTATTAAAAGAGTTATAGCAGGTGTGCTACCACGCTAGACATTGATTTATGTGAGAACAGCTTCGAAAAAGCCCCGAGTTACGTTACAAGTGTAAATCACTTGAGAGGATTCACTCATGCAGCCACCACACACAGAGCCAATGACAGCAACAATAATCCATCTGTTTATGAGACAAAACCACACATAAAGTAAAGGAGAAAGAATAAGAAGTAAAATCTGGATAATGAGCGAGAAACAAGGAAAAATACAAAGAGAAGGAAATGAGAGGCAGATCAATGTGTGAGAAACAGGAAACGTTCTCTGAAAACAACAGAAGGCTATCTTTCTGTTGGAGCTGTAGCCATGCAGATACCATAAGGTGCGCAATAGGATAACGGGATCTTAACTGATTTATAATAACATGCAGCAGTGATTTCCAGGGAAACATTGCGTCATAGAAGGTGCTGGATTCCAAGAACGGTATGTTGCTTTTTTTCTGCTTAAACAGATAATCATAATATCTGAAAACATCTGATTTTATATTGGAATAATTTGCTGTTCTCTACAAACATTGTCCTATTTTCAGATATGTCAGTTTTCTGCTACAGAATCTGGCACCAAAGATTTATCTGCCAGTGTGTTCTGACCTTATTTTCCTCAGGGGAAAAGGGACAAATAGGATGAACTAACTGCATGATAGTCAGCTTTGAAAATTGGCCAAGAACAGAACATCTCTGAAACTGCCTAACCTAAACATTAGCTATGTAGTTAGCACTGGCAGAACATGAAGTCCAAATGATGCATGCTGGGAAGCATCAAATGTACAATCAAAATAAACTGTGAGGGTAAAGGAAAGGTGAGACAATAAATTATTGCCTGAATATATCTTTAGACTATCACTGTATATTATTACAGCTTCCTCAACTGCTCTGCGGATTTTGTTGTTAGTGAAATATGCTATCCGGTGTTCCTTCAGAGAAATTTTGTTTCTGGATTAACCAGAAGGATATCACAAAATCTGGAAACCCTGTGCCATGCCAGATAACCCAGGAGACTAAAATACTTCCACCATGATTTAAAATCTACCCAACCATGTTATTTAGAGATCATCAGGGTTGCACCTACAGTAAGATGAAGTCTACGTACCCCATTACAAAATGAAAGAATGCAATACAGTCCAACAGCGACTGTTGGATTAAGAACTAAGCAAATATTTCAGTTGACTTAGTACTAGAAATGCAGCAGGTCATAGTTCTAGCCTTTTACAAACTTAGATTTCATTTTTCTATCTACAAAATATATCCAATGTTTCTGATTTCAATAATATGTTTCAGTACTTGTGCTCATTTGCACCAATCACAGATCATGGACCTTATTCAAAGTTAAAGTGTATTTGCCTAACTTTAGGTTGCTACACTCAGATGGTTACAAATTAACTACTCACTAAGCTGCAGATTTCCATAGTGAATAAGCACACAGCATTAGAAGCAATTTCTTGTATAGTGCACAGTCTGGAGTAGTCTTTGATGAGCTACCTGTATGTATAAAGTTGTGTGAAGTGCTCTGCTCTGCGCATGCCCAGGGTTAGGAACAAGCTTTTTATATAATGAGAAGGGAAAGGGATTCCACACAAGACCCTGCTCTCTAAATAGTGAGTGATGTCACTTGAGAGGTGGGGCTTATCAGCACTATACAGGAAAAGCCTGTACACAGAATGGCTGAGGGAACAGGGCTGTTTAAGCAAGAGGCAAATACTACTGGTCCCAAAATCATTTGTAGATTTTTAATGTTATTTTTTTAATTAGTTTTTATTTTAGTTTTTAAACACACAAAACTAACATGATTACATAAGATGGGTTGAATCCCTGCTGGGATAAACTGTGGTTGCGCTGGAAAAGAAACAAGAAGGCAAAAAGGGGGGGTTCCCCTAGTGTGATATTGTTTCAATGAGTGATGATTTTCATAAATTAAATGTGCCCAGTGACGATACTACTGAGTGTTAGGTGTCTGTCTTTAGATCCAAGGGAGGTGCACGGCTATGCTGTGTAATGATGTGCGATTATGTCACATGGAGTGAGTAAAGCAATGATGAAGCTGGTGACCCCCTTAAGGTAATGCACTTACCAGAAAGTGCTTTGTATATAAGCACTGTAGGCTCTGAGTGGCCTTACACTTGATGCTAATCCCCAATGACCTGGAGAGAAGAAGGAGCCGACTCTCAGTGTAAAGGTACAATGGGTTCTTTATTAGACATCAAAAATACAATGGATGGGTTGTATGGTCCCTTAAAAGGTCCAAGGTGTGGACAGTCAACGAACTCAACGCGTTTTGCCGCTATCAGCAGCTTCCTCAGGAGTGATTACATGTTTATTATAACAATAAACTATAATAAATAATATACAAATGGTGTTCTAACCTAGTTATTTGACTTTTGTCAGTTCTCCATTCAATAATTTACCACTGTAATTGTTTATTCATTTGTGTGCTGGATACATGGTCCCCATATTTTACTGAATTTTGTTGCTATGTCTCTGCTCAGGAATGTTAGTTTATATAGGAGTAACTGTGACTATATCAGGGATAGCCATCTAGCTATAGACGGTAATGTCTTCCCTATCCAGTGTAATGCTATTTCTTTTTTAGCATAGAATAACAGGATTCTCAACAATGTGTTATAATGCTTGTTACATACTAATTCATCTAGTAAGTTCAATTGACAAACCTGAGGGGATAGATAGTATCCTTGGTGCGGCAATCATGCCATGTATTTCATTATGTAAAGCTAGACTTGTAGGATTGAAGGGCAGTCCCAGATCATGTTGAAGAAGTCTGCATTGTCCGTTTTGCATCTGGGGCATGTTGCAGTTGGATTTCTTCCCATTTGTTGTAGCTTGACTGGGATGAGGTATGTTTGGTGTAACATAGTAACATAGTTTATAAGGCTGAAAAAAGACACCATTCCATCCAGTTCAGCCTATTTTCCTGCAATGTTGATCCAGAGAAAGGCAAAAAACCCATGAGGCAAGAGCCAATTATCCTCATATTAGGGAAAAATTCCTTCCGGACTCCAAATATGGCAATCAGAATAAATGCCTGGAGCAAGATCCCACCTTCAGTTATCCAGTACCCATAACTTGTAATGTTCTTACACTGAAGGATCAGAATAAATCCCTGGATGAAGTTCCCACCTTCAGTTATCCAGTACCTATAACTTGTAATGTTTTTATACTGAAGGATCAGAATAATTCCCTGGATCAAGGTCCCACC
>WMED01007027.1:0-17960 GCA_019650415.1 Pipa parva
TTAGACTAAACAACTTTGTCATTTAAATCAATTAAAAAATACTTACCTTTTAAAAGTTATCCCTTATTGACTATGCCTCTCAAACAGACTTTCTGCTAGAAGCCAAGCAGAAAGTCAGCTTGAGAGGGTTTCATGACACTATCACGTGATCGCACACGTGTGCACGTTATTGCTCTATGCTGGGGAGCTCAAAGCATATGCGCTTTGAGCCTCCCCAGCCAGTAATGCTGACAGCTTCCTCAGTAACTGACTGGGGAAGATGTCAGCGTTACTGGCTTGGGAGACTCGCATATGCTTTAAAATGGAGTTAAAGTTAAACATGTTTGAGAACTTATTGCATTTAAACAAAAGTGTTATATTTTTATTTGATAATATATCATTTTTGCTTTTATCTCATATTGTAAAGTGAATTTAAGTGTGTGATATATAATTTTAGCATTAGACAAGTATGTGTAATTACTTGTAATACTACAAAATTTAATTATTTGCACTTTCCTTAGGTATAACGCTTTAAACTATGATTATGCTTTTCGGCCATATTCGTTTCCTGGAGTTTATATGGATTGTTTTTGTCAACAACATGATCTGTGTGAGCACATTTGAAGCAAAAAATAAACCGAAGGAAATTTCAGTTACTCTTCAGTATGATCAGGTTATATGGTCTCATGAAACTCAAGAGAGACATCACAGAAGGTCTTGGATATCGAAAAGGGATTGGATTCCAGGCACTATGTCATCCCCAGCCTTGCTGCGAACTGGGGCATTTACTGGCTCTCCTCTGTGGGGAGAGGTAGAGGGGCATCAAAGTTCTTCAAAACTCAAAAGAGTGGAATCCCAAACATTTCATTCGTCCTATAATCAGAAACCCAAACAGCCCATTGATGCTAAAACCAAGGGGAAAAAGCATAACAGGGAGCACAAGAGGTCAAGCCTAAAAGATCGTGTCAGACACCACAAAGGTATTGATCCCTGTTGTAGAATGTAGTAAACTATTTCTTTTTATACACTTAAAACTAGAATTTGTGTGTTACTTCCTGCAATTTAAAACCTTATGAATGGCTAACTGTGACATCAGAACTAGCTGTTTATAACTAAAACTCACCTCACTTTTTCCTGTTTACAGATGTAATTTTGATACACTCCTTCTTCTCTAAGAGTAATTCCTATTCCCCTTCACTTGTGGGATATGCAGCATATACGTACATCTCCACCCACTTTGCGTGATACAGATCAAAATAATTTCACTGAGGATACGCGCTGCCCAATGTTTATGCTTGTCAATATAGCCTTAAGATAATCAAGCAGTGTTATTCATAACATTTATTTCATTAGTAGAACCTAATTTAGTATTTGAGTTTTGAGGTGACAGGTCCACTTTAAAATCAGTCTAGTTCAGCCATTTTATTTGTTAGGCTTCTAGCATTAGTTATCATACACTTTAGCAGCTTTTGATTATTGTTAATTTTAACCTTGACCTCATCAGCTATTCTAACTCCTCCCTCCATTCCTCCCCCAATTTCTTTAATTTTCCCCCCTTCCCTATCTACTCTATCTTGCCCTCTAAGTGTGTTATGTCCCTCCCCCCATTCCTAGTTTAAACACTCCTCCACCCTTGTAGCCATCCTATCCAATGTTCCCTCTAAGCTGTGCGTGTGTGCGCGCGCACATGACCCGTCAAACCAGCGCACACAGATTAAAATGGTGCGCACAAAAAATTTGTATTTAAAAATGTAAAATTGTATTTAAATATATATGTATTGCACAATTATTTACTTAGGCTTATAATTTTGCACATACGAAATTTCTTGCGCGCACAGCCTTTACAAAATTAGAGGGAACATTGATCCTATCCCCCAAGAAAGCTGCACCTTCCCCATTTAGGCACAGCCCATCCCTACTGAAGAGCCTGTAGCCCACAGAAAAGTCGTCCCAGTGCTCCAAAAACCCAAACCCCTCCTTCCTACACCAGTTCTTGAGCCACTTGTTTATCTCCCGTTGCCTCTCTGGTGAGGCTCATGGTACAGGTAATATTTCCAAAAATACCACATTTGAGGTTCTTTTTCTAAGCTTTTCACCTAATCCCTGAAATCATTTTTAAGGACCTTCCACCTGCCCCTAACTTTGTCATTTGTGCCTATGTGCACCATGATCGCTGGGTCTTCACCAGCCCCTCCCAATAATCTGTCAACCCGATCCGCAATGTGCCGAACTCAAGCGCCAGGAGGGCAACACACTGTCCATTGATCAAAACAAAATAGAAATAAATTTAGTTTACAAATACAGGTTATACAGTTATGTTAAGCCCAAACTTCAAAATGTAAGAACAACTGAGCACAAAATAGAAATCACTCCCTTCTAAACTCCTGATTCTAAAGTCCCTTATTCTCAAGTCACACTTAAAGGAGACCTAAATTAAAAAAAAAAAATCAGAACTGTTAAAATATTTACCTTATACAAAGCCAATTGATTACAGTCACAGTAAGAGCTGTGCTGTAATTAGCCGGCAGCCGAAGCTTCCCCCGACGCCTCCTTCACCGCATGCTGGCTGACACAGCTCCTTCTTCCTGCTTCACCGGCTTCTACATCATCCTGCGCATTGCAGGAAGTGTTCTCATTGGACCCCGCAATGAACGTGATGATGTTTAAGCCCTAAAACTCCCGAGGTGAAGCATGGTGGGAGGAGCTGCGGCGTTGGCTGCCAGTCAGCCAGTGCTGTGAAGAATGATCGGGTGCCGGCTAATTACAGCACTGCTCATGCTGTGACTGTAATCAATTGGCTTTGTAAGGTAAGTATTTTAGCAGTCCTTTTTTATTTTTTACTTTAGTTCTCCTTTAAGAAAAACACACTCACAAGCTCCTAAACTCACTTTTTTTTTTAAAAGCCTTTTTTTCCTTGCACTTAGCTGCAAATACTGCTTCTGCTTCTCTGGTTGTATAGGGCCAGCAAATGCCAAACCACTTCAATTTAAGCTTTCTTAATTAGGTGGCCCCACCCCAAATTAATTACCTGTGCTGACTGAACTTTACAAAGCTGTTGTATTACAATGTTAAAGAAAAACAATGATTTTTGTTAAAAATGATCCCAGTACTTTCCCGTAGTACTGTAGTGTTGTATAGGAATAACTGTCATTACAATTAAAATAACAGTTTTCTTATTTAGAGATCTTTAAACGTCTTGCTACTGCCCTTTATATAATTATACTGTATACGTTTGTATATTAGAACTATATAATTATAATGCATCCCTAAAAAGCAGCTCCTTTATGGGCCAGTATTAGTACAAATGCACTCTTTTGGCCATAGTGTATCTGTAATGTCTGCCCATACTACTACTGAATCGAAATTATACTGTCAAAAAGCTTTGCTATTTCTATTACAATTATGTTAATTACATTTAAATGCCCAGAGGAGCGACTTTTCATAGAATAATATAATTCTGTTCTTCATATAAATATATAAGCACTAATTTACTAATGAACAACTTCTCATGATTTAATCAAACTAACAGAACTTCATTAACCTTTTCCTATCCAATAAAATTTCCTGTTCCGCCCATAGAAATCCTAATATTTTTGGTCAAAAAACGTGAAATTAGACATTTCATGCAATATCAGTGAAATTAGCAGGAAATAATACATCTGTAATATTGATGTCCCCTGCCAGAGGACCAAGGATTGGAATGGAATTTTTGGAATGTCCCCCTCTAGGGGACACAGGATAGGAAAAGGTTAAGGGGAGCCATATTTGTACTTAACTCATTACCAAAGGTTATGTAAATTGTCAGTGAGCCTTTAAAAAGCTATATTAGATGTAGCCTCATTACCATCATTACTCATTATTAATAGATAGGCCTGTAACTAATTTCTTGCATTTAATATGATCAGTGTAATCTAAAACCCACTGACATCAAGTTGTAATTTAATTCAGAGACTCTGTTCAATAGCCATACATATTACAAGTCTATTCTGCACAGCTCTGCAGACTATGTCAGTGGAATAAATTAAAAATATAAATCATGTCACATTTATGATCAGATCATTTTATCCCTAAAAAAAATGTAAATATTCATATTTTATTTCCAAGAAAAACATTTTACAGTTTTTTTTTGCTACTGAAGATATCCAGCTTTAATATACTGCATAAAACAGTATATATTTTTTAAAGGAAGACTAAAGACATATCCCTGACTCCCTTGGTAGCTTCAAATTAAAGGTACCTAAACAACTCACTCTTGAAACCTAGCAAGGTAAATTTGAACAACTGATTTACTGGATCGCCTCATGCTGTGTTCCTCCAACACTGTAACCCACAATCAAGACTGGTTCAAGAGATGGGATGTTAAATGGCTATTAGCACCAGAGAGAGAAAACTGATGTTTTTATTGGCATGGCATTTATTCATGTGTAAAAATATAGGACAAAAGAAAAGTCTAATTGTCAAAAAAGTATAGTACCACACTAATAATGTATCAATAATAAATTATGGCTAATGAATAAAGTCCTTGATGAAACCAAAAACATACAGTTCACTGTGATTGTCACTTAAATTCTTGCGCTTTGACCAAAAGAGGGTAATCTTCCAAAATACTCTTAACAACAAATTAGATCAGAAAATTTCAGATGATGGATACATGTATTATAATACAGAGATGATATGGAAGTACCAGAGGACAAAAATGGGGGGAGGAAGAGAAAAGGGGTAACCTGCCCTAGAGTAATACAGTAACGGATGGAATGATTTTACACCCCAAATGTGGAGATTAAAATGATGGGTGAGCACTCACCAGTAATGCCAAAAATGCCTTGAATTCACATAATGTACCAAACTCTCATGGGTATTGATAAACCAGCAATAACAGCCCCTCTTCAATCAGCACATATGTGGTGAAGGCAAAAGGACACGGATAGTGCAATATGTATAAAATGAACGCTGTTTATTAACAATAAGGGTACACACAAACGATCCATTAATTAAGCATGCCAAAAAGAATATTATTTTTGAATAAATAAGTAAAAATGTTTATTTTAAACAAAAGAGACCAAGTTCCAAAAATGTGCATGTATTTAATAGCTGCTGGAAAAGAAAGCTTATAGAGCAATCCATACATTTCTTTATGTTTCTAAATGAATACGTACATAGTTATCCACATGTTTTTATTTATTATTCTTTTATATTCTCTAAGGCCAGAAAGGCGATATTGATAAAATCCCATGCATTTTTTCACCCTTATGGGTATCTGACATCATCTACATTGTAAAATTAATCCTATACTGGCAACAGTACTTAAACCTACCACTGCTTGTAATATCTGTTGTCTATTATTTCAAGTGCTAGCGTCACAGAACTGTGCTGGGATGAAACTGCAGCAGATGGCAGGAAGACTCTCGCTGAACCACCCTACCCCCACTTACACAAAGTAACCCCTGGAAACAGACATTTGATGTCACCATAAGGCTCACATACTCTTCCTTTCATTTCAAGAAAGAAATTAAATTCTTTGCTAAATTTAAAAACATAATTACATACCTATGACTTGCTAAAATCCGCATCGGATAGTACACAATACTAAAACTGAATCC
Source organism: Pipa parva (assembly GCA_019650415.1). NCBI lineage: Eukaryota > Metazoa > Chordata > Amphibia > Anura > Pipidae > Pipa > Pipa parva. The sequence goes on from WMED01007027.1 coordinate 5,580, forward strand.
CTAACAATCATGGCTAGGGTTAAGTAAATACAGGACATGTAACTTCACACGTTAATAAATATTACATACTACTGAACCCATATAGAGTGCTGCAGGCAGAAACAAAAGCAATCAGTAATATTCAGGGTAAGTTTTGTTGGGGTCATTTTTCGTACTTGCTTTTCTCCTAATATTCTTATGTACAGTAATGTGCCTTGTTTTTTCATTTGTGCTTGTCTCTTCACAGGGAGAGGCTCAAAAGTGGAATCAGACAGTCCATTCCAAGAAGATTTAGCTTCCAAAGAACCCACTCAGTTTCCTCATTTAGACATGTTCTTAAGTGGTCCTTCTCCTATGCTTCATCCGGGCACAGCTAACCCTCTACTTATTAATGAGCAGCCTACAGCAATATCTCGCCGCTTGCGGGTAAAATTAGATATTTTTGTACTACACAACTTGCTCAGACAGTAGCACTGAAATAAGCTATATATGAGCCATTTGCAGAGGCGGGTAGTAACTAGTTACTTTTACTCAGTTACATTTACTCAAGTAGTTTTTTGGAAAAATTTTACTCCTGAGAGTAGTTTAAATGTGAACGACTTTTACTTTTACTTGAGTAAATCTGTGGCGAGAGTAACGCTACTTTTACTCAGTTACATTCTGTGTTACTCCATTATAATGTGAGTACTTTTACAGTCACAAATTTACACTAACACAGCTACATAAAAAAACAAAGTATCCAAAAACAGACACTAACTGCAACATTGTATAAAAAACAATCACTACTGACTACAAAAATCCCTAGACTGCCTTTAAATACATTAGAAATCATCAACTAGCAAGTAAGCAGTTAATGATTCAAAAACCCAATTATTTCCATAGTCCTACTGTAATACTAGCGCTATGGAAACAATTACTATAAACTACATAAACCCCAGCTATCAGGTGTCCCTGGGACCCCCACACCTCCCCCCAGTATCTCTCTTCACTTAGCGCTAGGCTGAGTGAGGGGATCGCTAAGTGCAGGAAGCGGTTCCATAGGAGCTGCTTCCCTGCACCCTCCCTCCTGTGTACCCCTGTGGGGTCAATTGCAGACCCCCTCCCATGGCCCCCAACCCCATCAGCACTTTGGGGATGGGGGCCCTAATCTTATTATGGCCCTACTTAAGTCTCTCACCCCCTACCTAACCATGAGGTAAGGGACTGAGGTTTTGTTTCTTTGGAATTAGATTGTTAGTTTGTTTTTTGTAGATTGTTAGTTTACTTTTGTTAATTTAATTTTACTCTGGATTTACTCACTACTTGAGTAGATTATAATCAAAGTACTTTTTTACTTTTACTCAAGTAAATTTTTGGATACATACTCTCTACTCTTACTTGAGTAATATTTGGTTCAAGTAACAATACTTTTACTTGAGTAAAATTTTTGAATACTCTACCCACCTCTGGCCATTTGTTTATAGATATTTCATATAGAACCTGATATTTAAGATTAGTATCCTTAGTTATTTGTATTGATCTGTGCATTGATCAATACATTATAGGCTTCTATGTTTAATGTTTAACAGTTGCTTTTGAGTGTAAGTAAGGCAGGCTAGAAGGAAGAATTTTGATGTCAGCATTTGATTTCTGAATTCATGAGAACTTACATCTATGTTTAAACATTTCATCAGATATTCGTATTCAAACAAAAAGTCTGATTAAAAACCTCAGATTGAACTGCTTCGTTAGGACAATTTCTGTCAGTGATAATGAGGCAGTCAGACTTAGGGGTTATTCACTAAAGTGCGAATTCGACTGTCGAATTCTCAAACAGCGGATTCCCATAGAAAATCTGGGACAATTTCCCCATTATAAAGTCACAACAATTTTTTAAAGTTAAGATTGCGACAAATTTCCCATAATAAAGTCACAACTGCGACAATAATCTCATTATAAAGATGCGACTGCAACAGTAGCAGCCTATTGCGACTGTCTTTATCTGGCGAATTTGCAACTATACCCAACAATTCGGACTTTTGTGAATAACCCCCTTAGAGATTAGCTATCAGTGTTGTCTCCAGGCTATATGGGTTTGACTTCTTTGAAAACAGACTTATTTGTTCCCATGAATGGTATGTGAAGCCCAGTTCTCAGCATGCTTCTCCAAATTATCCCATCTGTCTGTTATTTTCATTTAATCCAGTTATGCTTGATTTTATCCGTATATTAATATGTCACAAATTTTTCTCATTGCCTTTTGTGCTGCAGACACAAAATAGCTTGATGTCAGCACCCTAGTTATGCAACTACTGTTGCAGGCAGCTACTACCTACAAGTACCCAGTTACTTTGCTCAGTAATAGAATTCTCTTCCTCTCTCCCCAGAAGTATAAGCCTTTCTCCCAACAGTTGTCTGTTCCATAGTTCCCTGTTAAAAAAACAAATTAATTACACTGTCCTCCTTTTTGTCACAGATCTCAGGGAACACACAAGGGGTACCAGGGGAACTTGGTTGCCACTAGAGGCACTATAGTGAATCCAGAACCCATTACGCCTCTGGAAGCACTAAGGAATACTGTGGAAAAGTGCAGGAAACACACTGGAGCATGGTGGTACACCTCTGTAGGAGCTAAGGTGTACAGGAGTGCAGTATACGGAGACTTGAAGCACATAGTGAACATAGGGTAAAGTGTGGATCCTTAGTATCACTGTGGAGTTGACTCTGGTTAGAGGTGCGGAGTCTAAGGAGGGCCAGTTCTTTACCCTGAACCCCAGCAAAGGGGTATGGCCTTTGCGGCAGGCACTTCTCAGGTCGTGACCCTCAGGTTAATCTCCCACTAGTGACAGCTGGATAACTCACTTGGAAACACTTTCGCAAACCTGGAACAGCTGAACTGCAACTGGATCACTTAGAGCAGCTAGTAGAATCGTCACTCACAGCATCCCTGGGCACCCACGAAACTATAACTCTCAGCACCTCCTGGACACAGTGCAGAGTACGGTATCCACTCCTGGGACTATCACTCCTGGCTCAACGCAGTGAAGACATACCAGTGCTGAACTCACTGAAGCTGCAGTGCTAGCTTTGAAGAGTCTCACTCAGAAGCTGCAGAACCTCTTAGCTAAAGACACATGGAGCTGATCCCTTTAAGAAACTGTAGTACTTACATCATAAAGCAGGCTGTAACAAAGGCTTAGATAGACAGGCAGATCACAAGCTAGACGATCCACATGCTGGATGACAATTGATACTCGAGCGCTGTGCTAACCACGGTGCTCATATTTAAATCTCCCACTGCTGATGTCACATGTGACATCAGCCAGCCATGATTGGCAGAGAACCTGGAAGCTCTGGGCTACACACAGCCCCAGCGCTTGCTGGCAACACTAACATCAGAGACATGAGCAGCCTAAGAACAGAGGTAAATGTTGTTTGTGACTCTTTTGACATTTAAGACACTTTACTCTGTTGCCTCCCATATATTTCTTCCCTTGTAGGCCCATGTACACATAGCCATCAACTACGTTCCTCACAAAGCAATTGGCTTTGCACGCCACTCACCAGTTTCTTGTCTTAAACCCTTCTCTCTTCCTGGCCCGTATCACAGGAATTCTATAATCTATGATTAACTTCTCAGTATTGTGACCTGGACCTGCTTTCTCAAGTGTTTCTAATCTGCTTGCCTTGACCTCAACTTGTTTGACTTCTCTGTGTGTTGTTTCCAGCTCTTCAGTTTGTGGTCCCTAAAGTCTCCGTACTTCTCCAAAGCATAAAGTCCTTAGTGTTCTCCTGTCAAGCAGTTGTATGATACAAGTACAGTTCATACCTGTACAACATGGCGAAGCAGTTTCATCCGTCTGGGAAAATAAAATATAAAAAAAATATGATACCCTTTTGAATATATAAAATTAGAATTGTATTTTAAACTTTTTCATTCTCAGTGTCGCTAGCTCTTTTAGATGGCATCTGGTGGCACACCTTGATTTAATTAGAAAGAAGAGGTGATTTTATCACTGTATTTTAAATAATACTTTGCCAAATGTTACATTAGGTTTTGCTGTGTATGTTGTTGAATCCCTGCTTATTTATTGTTGCATTACAGACTTTTTTAAAGAAGGGAGGAGATGTGATGCCAACGCTGGATATGACCTTGTTTGATTGGACTGATTATGAAGATATGAAACCGGACATGTGGCCTTCATCAAAGAAGAAAGGTAAATGAATCTGTATTGTAGGTCCAGTATTTAAAATACACATGTATTTGCTGCAGCTATCTCTATGGGATAAAGTGCTGGCCAGCAACAATAAGATCATTGGAGCTCTCTGTAAATGGTCTCTGTAAATGGTTGGCATATTGAAGCTGCAATTCAGACAGAGCTGACTTATTCAAGTCAGAGATCTAACACTACACAATATATATATTATATATTATATATCAATATGTCATGAACTCCACAAGTTTGTTTCAATTCTTCTGGTTCATGTGATCCCAGACGTTGTTCTTTTTATATTACAATATATTTAGCGTGAATGATTAGAGATCTATGGAGGGAATCCCATGACAGTCAACACTAATTTCTCTTCTTTTTAGCAAAGCTTTGATGTGTGTATTGACTTTTACTTATCCTACTGCTTCCTTCTCCACAAAGATCCAACAAAAGGCTATACTGCATACGAAGAATGGAGAGGCCATTTTCTTGTCAAGTTGTTGATTTTATGCAGGTATCCAGTACCAGAGTAGACAAAACACCTTAGCCTTGAATATTCCCATTATCAAGTTTTACTGGTACCATACAATATGATTTCATTTTCTGTTCTCTTACATAAACGCTTTTATTATTCTCATGAGTTCCAAATTTGGTTTTACCAGTAAACAACATTTCCAGTGATCCACTTTTTTCTTCCTGAGAAGTGGTTTAGAAACTGCTATTCATCCTTTAAGCCCACTAATAAGTTGCCATCTTTTGTCACTACTTGTGCTGCCTGCAGTCTTTTAATCTTTATTTAGCATGTGCTGATACACATCATGTTTTCAATGAAACTGATTTATTTTCCAGAAAATACTTTAGAGTGCCCTTGAAAACTTTCACTCTAATCTCAATCGCCTCAATCTCGTCACAAAGAATGATCGCAGAGACACATTGTTTCTATTGGACAGTTTAAACAAAGTTCACAATAGGAAAAAGACATTTGATTGTGGATAACTTTTTAAAGTATGATGGATAGATGAGTCTAACCTCACAATTTTAAACAGAGCCTGTGAATTACAAAAACAAGTTCATACCCCGAGGAGAAGTTGAGTGTAAAAGTTCTGCAATATTTTGCTGCAAAATTTTTCTTCACTTTTAAGTGTTTTTTTTGTAGGTGGATCATCTTTCTTTAACCTGAAACCTCCCCTCTGTACCCTAGGCATGTGGAAATCCTTGTTATAAATTCTCATATTCTGATTCTCTTATACCAATATACTGTATATATAGAGTGATGTCAGGCTTTGTTAAGAAATCTGAAAAAAATTGTGTTTATATGGATTACTAATAACGTTAATTAGCAATTAACCATTTATAAGAATTTTTTAAATAGTGTTGATCTAATAATATGCGCTTTTTTCTTTGGATGTCATATACTGTCTCAGTCAATTGTAATCCTGCATATACCATATCTTTAACGGCCCTCCACGTCAGTGCAGACTATAGGGATCTTCTATTAGTGTTCCCAGAGATCTGACAAATGAAAGCTTCTGAATCCCTCCTCTCAGCAGTATATCAGCCAGTAGCTCCGCCTCCCATCCAGTTCTTCTTTTGTCACCAGAGAGACAACAAGGAATTGGGAAACTACTGAGGATTTTTGCCTGCCTGTGAGGTACCTCATCTGAGTGGAGCAGACATACATATTCTTACAAGGTATTTGCAGTACTTTATATCCTCCACAGTATGGTTGGGATTGTATTTAATATTCCCCATTTTTTGAGGTATTGCAGGGATGATGGTAATTGCTGTTACACAACTCTCCTGTGGACATAGGGTTGTTGCAGGCTACCAGATCGCTAGCTTTTTTAGCGATTTTGCAGTTTCTGGACCATTTTTTAAGTCATTTAATGTTTTGGGCGCTTTCTTAGGTTCCAGAAGCTGATTCCCCTGTATAACCGCGAGTCTAGTCGGATTCGCGCCTTATGCAAATTCGGGCGCCATCTTAGATGCGTCTGAACTTCCACATCGCGGTTTTTCTCCTGTGAGGCACAGAAAGAAGCGGTTTTCATCTCTATCAGCTTGGCTAAGCAGAATTGCTTCACTAGCACTGCAGAATCGCTTCACTAGCACTGCAGAATCGCTTCACTAGCACTGCAGAATCGCTTCACTAGCACTGGAGAATCGCTTCACTAGCACTGCAGAATTGCTTCACTAGCACTGGAGAATCTCTTCACTAGCACTGCAGAATCGCTTCACTAGTACTGCAGAATCGCTTCACTAGCACTGCAGAATCGCTTCACTAGCACTGGAGAATCGCTTCACTAGCACTGCAAAATCGATTATTGGAGTTGTGAGTATATAATGTTTAATGGCTGCCGATTCATGTTTTATTGCTTAAGAGATGCATACAGTATTATGCATTTTCTCTTTTTCTTTCAGTTGGTGCAGTTCTCACCTTAACTGCTTGTATTCAGTAAGAGATAAAGAATACTTATATTATACTGTCAGTTTACAGTTATCTAATGCAGATACTAATGAAGATTGTTATGTATTCTTTTTTTCTGCTACTTCTCTGTTTTTCTACACTGTGTACTATCTTGTATATAGTTGCATTATGGCATCTAAAAAGCCTGGGAATGAGACTACAGTAGTAGAGGAGGTTCCATCTACACTTAAAAAAACACAAAAGTCTATTAAACAAAATCCTAAGTGTAAGCAATGCAGGCACACACTGAGGAAGGCTGAGGTGGAGTTTTGTTCAGACTGTAAGCCAGTCACTCCACGTGAAACCTCTACGCAGGTTACACGAATTACACCAGTTCAACGTGAGGAGCAGATTTCTCCTTTACCTCAAACATCAAAGGGGCCCCCTGTACAGGACATCCTTAGCTGGTTAAAACAAGCTTTATTTGCTAATGAGAATGCTTCTCCTAGGAAGAGAAAGAAGGATGAGGTTTCCTTAGATTCATCATCAGATAAGGATGATTCTTCCATTCAATCTATAATGTCTGTACAGTCATTATCAGATAAGGGGTCTAATAGTGAGGACTCTTATTCTGATTCCAAGGAGGAATGTAGTCCAATCCTATCTCACAGACTATTAAAAGACATGCTGCAGACATTAGATATGCAACCAGAGCAAGTTACTTTGTCTAAAGCTGACAAACTTTTAGGAGTGCATGCTAAGACTGTCAGTGACTTTCCTGTTTCACAGGCCATTCTGCAAGCTATCTCACAAGAATGGGATCTCCCAGATAGGAGAAAGATTATTTCCAATAAATTTAAAAAGACATATCCTATTCCATAGTTACATGAAAAAATATGGGATAGGATCCCCAAGGTGGATTCTGCAATCAGTAGGATTATTAAATATACAACTATTCCTACAGAAGATGCAGTAGCTTTCAAAGTCCCTATGGAAAAAAAGATGGAGACGGCTCTTAAGAAAAGTTTCTTAGCAGCAGGAGCCTTATTCAGGCCTAATATTGTGGCTACAGGTTTAACCAGAACAGCTAGACACTGGACAGAGAGCGTTATGCAGACTTATGATTTACAGGAGTCTATGGCTAATGAGTTGCAGAGGTTAGCAGCCACGTTTACTTTTTTGGCTGATGCAGCCATGCATTCTATCAAGCTAGTAGCAAGGGTTATTACTTCAGCTGTGGTAGCCAGAAGAGCTTTATGGCTTAAGCATTGGTCTGGAGATGCTTCATCCAAGAATAGACTTATTGCCATTAAGTATGCAGGAGAATATTTGTTTGGCCCTGATTTAAAACAGATTATTACTGAAGTGACAGGTGGAAAAGGATCATTTTTGTCTCAGGGTAAAAGGGCTAGATTGGATTACTACGTACGCCCATATCACTCTAGGCAGGGGAGTCACAGGCAGAATTTTCGCCCCTTTCGTTAAACATCATACAAACCGCAATACAACACGGTTAAAAAGAACAGGCAACCATGGTCTCAGCAGAGGCAATTTAAGAAATCACAGTCAAGATCTAGTTCAGCATGACTCAGTAGGGGGAAGGCTTCTGTCTTTTACAAATCAATGGCAGGAGCAAGTTACAGACAATTGGGTACTTTCTATAATAAGTCAAGGCTACAGACTACCTCTAAAACTTTTCTGTTTTCCACATTTCACTTTGTCCCCCACTCCAACAGACGCATGCAAAAAGCAGACCTTAGAGACAGCAATTTCACTCCTCAGCCAACAAAACGTAATTACTCCAGTACCTATAATACAAAGGTATCAAGGTTTCAATTCAACCCTCTTCCTCGTAAAAAAGAAGGAGGGAACATGGAGGCTGGTGCTCAACTTGAGAGCTTTAAACAAACATCTAAAGGTGGAAAAATTCAAAATGGCGTCAGTGCGCACTGTTATAGCAGCCATGAGACAGGATCATTTCTTAACATCCATAGATCTCAAAGACGCTTACCTCCATATTCCCATACACCCCAACCATCAAAGGTTTCTCAGGTTTGCTACAGAAAAAGGCCATTTTCAATTCAAAGCACTTCCTTTCAGATTAGCAACGGCACCAAGAGTTTTCACAAAGGTGTTAGCTCCCATTATAGGCAAGGCTGTAAAGGTAGCAACTACAGCACAAGACGTTATGCTAGCACACACCGTGTCATCAGCGGAATTCCTACAGTTAATAGGATTAATGGTTTCCACAATAGAGGCAGTCCCATATGTAAGATTTCACATGAGAGAGATGCAGCTCAATTTCTTAAGGTTATGGGACAAAGACACCAAAAATCTAACCCAGATCATCAGGTTGTCAAAAAAGACAAAACTTTCACTGTAATGGTGGTCACGCACAGACAATCTATTGGTAGGAAGAGCCTGGCATCTCTCTCCATGGCAAGTAGTCACTACAGACGCCAGTTTGAGAGGATGGGGGGCTACATACCTCAATCAGACCTGTCAGGGTACTTGGGATCACATGCACAACAGCAGAGTCTCAATAAATGTTTAGAACTCAGGGCTGTAAAATTAACTCTTTATCACTGGACTCATTTACTCAGAAACAAACCAGTAAGAGTGCAGTCAGACAATGCTACAACTGCAGCCTACATCAACAAGCAGGGCGGTACAAGAAGCAGAGCAGCATTCAGAGAGATGGAGTTCATTATCTCATGGGCAGAGGTTTATGTGCCAGCAATATCAGCAATTTACATCTCAGGACAGCTGAACTCCATCACGGATTTTCTCAGCAGGGAGACATTGGATCCATCAGAATGGGCTCTACACCCGCAGGTGTTTGCTGCCATAGTACAAAAGTGGGGTCAGCCAAACATAGACATGTTTGCTTCAGCGAAAAACAAAAAGGTGCCCCTATACTGTGCAAGAACAAGAGACCCACAAGCATACAGGATAGATGCATTAGTCACTCCATGGGACTTCCATCTAGTGTACGCTTTTCCACCCCTTGCACTAGTTCTGAAAGCTATCCATTGTGCAACACAAAGTACACACAATTCTGATAGCTCCAGATTGGCCCAGATGCAGCTGGTACTCAGAGCTAGTGAGAATGTGGATAGACAAGCCATGGAGACTTCCAGTCATCCCCAATTTGCTATCACCGGGTCTTATAACATGCCAGGACATACACAATTTGCACCTGACAGTGTGGAATTTGAATCCCAATTGTGGAATAGGCATGGATATTCTTCAAATACAATAGACTTGTTATTGAAGGCTAGGAAACAGACCACAGTTAATTGTTACAGAAAGGCTTGGACAGCTTTCATTGACTGGTGTAAGAGTAAGCAAATTACGTGATCTGATGCTTCTATTAAGCATGTATTGGATTTCCTAGAAGACAGTTTCCAAAAGGGGTATGCTCCAGCAACGCTAAAGAGCCAGGTTTCTGCGTTAGCTGCGTTGCATCATGTGCAGTGGGCTAATCATCCAGATATTAGACTGTTTCATCAAGCTACAATGAGGTTGAGGCCACCAGTTAAGTCACCTTTACCACCATGGAATTTAAATGTTGTCTTTAGGTCACTTCAAAAAGCTCCATTTGAGCCAATGCTTACAGCAGATCTCAAATGGTTAACCCTTAAGGTAGCCTTTCTAATTGCAATTACTTCTGGCAGAAGGGTTTCAGAAATTAGAGCTTTATCAATTTTGCACCCGTGGTTGGTGTTTCATAAAGATAAGGTGGTTTTGAGAACTAGACCAGATTTCTTAACTAAGGTAGTCTCACCTTACCATTTAAATCAAGAAATTCATTTACCATCTTTTTGTGCTGACCCTAAAAACCAAAGGGAAAGAGAATTGCATTCTCTAGACTTAGAGCTCTAAAAATTTACTTGTCTAGAACCAAACTATACAGAAAATCAGATTCCCTTTTGGTTCTGTTCGCAGGTAATAAAAAGGGTCAGATGCCTTCCAAGCAGACGATAGTCAGATGGCTAGTGCAAGCCATTAAATATGCATATACTGTTAGAAACTTAGTACCACCAGTACATGTTGCAGCACATTCCACTAGAGCAGTCAGTTCCTCTTGGGCTCTTTATAATTTGGCTGCGCCAGAACAGATATGTAACACTGCCAGATGGTCTTCTTGGCATACTTTTACTAAATTCTACAAATTGAATATATCTGCTTCTGCTACTGCAGTGTATAGCAAAAAGGTGATACAAGTGGCTGTAGCACATATTTAATAAGCGCAAAAAATATAATTTTCCCACCTCTAAGGGGACAGCTTTAGGACGTCCCTATAGTCTGCACTGACGTGGAGGGCCGTTAAAGAAAAAGAGATTTTATTTCTTACCTGCCGCAAAATCTCTTTCTTCTAAGGCCCGTAACGTCAGTGCATTTATTTCCCTCCCTCAAAAATGTTTTGTTACGTGCCAATATGTTCATGTGTGCAGTGTTATCAGGATAACTTTTATAGAGTTTTTTGTTCACCACAATAATTGTTAATAGGCACAGGTTGTTTAGCCAGTTATTGTTAGGGTGTTCTCTTCTTATCTGTTCCACTCTTCTGCTCCGCTCCTGCGGCCTTTCTACTGAGTTTTGTTACAGAACTGGATGGGAGGTGGAGCTACTGGCTGATATGCTGCTGAGAGGAGGGATTCAGAAGTTTTCATTTGTCAGATCGCTGGGAACACTAATAGAAGATCCCTATAGTTTGCACTGACGTTACGGGCCTTAGAAGAGATTTTGCGGCAGGTAAGAAATAAAATCTCTTTTTCTTCAATCTCCTTTTTCATTTTTTGTCCCTTTTCAAAGTTTTTAATAAATAATTTGATTTTATTAAAAGAAGTGATAACATTTTAAATTATACATGTGATTTTTACAACAGGAAAAAACAGAGAAGATCCAAAGAACATGACTTTATCAGCTGAAGAAGAACCATGTGATCACCACCTTGATTGTCTTCCAGGTACTGTATGGGCAAGTTGTAAAGGGTGTATATTTCTGTAACAAACAGAAGAATTTAGTACATTTATATTAATTTTTAATTTAATTGTTTATTTTTCAATAATAAAAAGAAATGAACATTTACAAACATATTGCTGTTTTGTCTTTTGTACAGTTTTTCCCTTTAGACATTGGTACATCAATATTGTTATGTATAAGGGTTGGTTCAAGTTGGGGGGTTCCCAGTCCTAGGGGGGTTTTGAATTTTTATTTATTGTTTGCTAATTTTTCAGTTTCTTCTTTTTGTAGTAGTCTATCATTTAATTTCCATTTGGGTCTGTCTAGTCTTTGTGTGAGGAACTTTATGTTTGCATACACTGGGGCATGGTCTGACCATGTTATGTTTCCGATTTCTGCTTTTTTTATTTGTGGTAAAAGATTATGACTTATTAGTATATCATCTATTTTGCTGTATCTGTTGTGTGGTGCTGAATAATGTGTGTAGTCTTTTTTGTTTGTGTTTTTATTCTCCATATATCTATGACTGCCATTGAGTGTAATTTTTGTTTTACTTTATTTATGATTCTGTATTTGAGATGTGACCTGGCTTTTGACGTATCAAGTGTTGGGTCTAGATGTGTTTGTGTCTGTTCCTATTATTACTGGGCCACGTGCAATAGGTTCGATGGTTTCTGTGAATTCTTGTAGCGTTGTGAGTTGGGAGCTGTTTGGTAAGTATAGAGCTGCTAGTGTGATTTCCTTTCCTTGTATTTTGCCTGTTAATACATTGTATCTACCTCAGGGGTCTCAAACTCAATTTACCCGGGGGCCGCTGGAGGTAGACTCTGGGTGAGGCTG
>WMED01007028.1:0-17959 GCA_019650415.1 Pipa parva
CGCTGCTCGTGAAACAAGGACGGAGTCCTGTCTTACTCCCTCCGTCGGGTCACATGAGCCAATAGGGGACCGGGAGTGCATGTGATCAGCACTCCCGGTCTCACTTCCTCATTCGGTTGTGTGCAGTGGCAGCAGCAGCCGAATAAAGAAGAATGCTGCGTACTCTGCTGGAGGGGGGTAAGTTGAAGCCCCCACCAACCCCCACAGCCACCACTGATGCCCCCTGAGCCACCCTATTGCCCCACACAATGAAAATATACCCCCAGCCCCTGACATTCTCTCCCCTGCCCCAGATGTGCCCCCCTGCCCCAGATGTGCCCCCTCAGCCCGTGATTTGCCCCTCCAAGCCTCTGATTTGCCCATCCAAGCCCCTGATTGCCCCTCACTCCTGATTTCCCTCCTCAGCCCCTAATTTGCCCCTCCAAGCTCCTGCTGTCCACCCTGCCCCTGATTTTTGCCCTCAGTTCCTGATTGCTCTCCCAGCCCCAGATTGCCCCACAGAGCTCCCAATTCCTTCGCAAGTTCCCAGAGTGTCATTTTGGTTGGTGGCGAGCCCCAGGATTTTGTAAATGTAAAAAATGTGCCGCGGCTCAAAAAAGGTTGAAAATCACTGTATAAGGGACACTTAATTTCTGGTATGTGGTAAGAAAGAAGTTGATAAGCTTTATCTATGGTGCTGTTACATTTGTTCAGGTCGAGAGGACTCGGCATTATCTGCTGCTGAGAGAAAAACTAGAAGCCACACTCGGAGGAGCCATAGAATCTCTTACTCCTTCCCCAAGTGAGGAGATGCTGCCTCTGAGCCCTACATGTCAGCTTATTCAGCTTACAGAAGAAGGGTCACCACGTGTAGAGGAGAACCCCCTTGAAGCTGCAAGTGAAAGACAAAAAGCATTGGCTGCCAAGGTGAATCTAGTCTGTCTTTCTTTTCATGAATTTATAGTGTACAGGATAACCCTTATTGATTGTTGCTACTGTATAAATGATCAAGGAGGATCTGAGAGAAGGTAAAAACTGGTGATGGATAGTGCATATGGGATATGATTTGCCTTCTGCATGTCAGTCCATACCTTCCATAAAGTCACATGCAGTTAAATGTCATCAGTAGAGCATTTGGAAAAGTAAATATAGAACGGCATTACGTAAAACAATTAAACAGTAATGCAAGCCTAATATGTTGCATTTCCATGCAGTGACATTTCGGCAGTTGACTTATATCTGAAACCTGTAGCTGTAGCTAATTGATTAGGAGCATAACTAGTCCTAAACCTGTTTTACTCAAAATAAATGTATTGTATGAGGGTGCATTGATAAAAAATATAATCAAATATCAATTGCAGTAGTTTTGGGCACAGCCTTTGTGGGTGCACAGGAATAGAAAAAGCATCATTTCATTCATCATTTTGTGCACACATTAAAGAGGAACTATAGTCAAAGTACATCTTTACATATGCAGTACTATACCTTAGTGAGAAGCATTTCTCCCCAGTGGTTGTTTCATGTGACATTGAATTATTGAGTTTGCAGTACTAGTACTGATAAACTCCTGCATCAGAAAATGTGTGTGTGATGTGTACTGGCCAGTTTTCCATGAAAAGGTACCCTATTTACTACTTAGCACATGAGAAAAAGTTATCTATCCCTCTGTAATCTCCTGTAAACAAGCTTAATTAATGCGGTCAATAGGTCACCACACTGCTTAACCAATAGCAGTCAGGCAGCTTTTTCTTCTGGTGTTGCCTAACTTGCAGAACAGAAAGAAGAGGGGGAGCGTGGGGATAGGAAAATGTCAGCTCTCAGGAAAACTAATTAAGGGAAGCAAACTGCAAGTATTATCTCTTCCCTAAACATTTTTTTCAACTATTTGTATCATCAATTTACTTAGTATAAAGGAATTTTATATGTATGTGTGCAGTTATAACAGTCCCTTTAATTGACTTGCTGTTTAAAGGAAATATGATATGGCTTCATATGATAGGTGCAACATTAAATACTGCTGAATGTGTATGTCAGCTCTCATTGTTATTTGAAAGTGCTGAGATATAAAGCTAATAATACATTATCATAAATTAACCCATTGTTTTAAGGTTTATGTAAATTGAATCTTTATTGCATAACATTTACAGTAATTTTACATCATCCTTTTTTTTTATAACCAGTAGGTTCTGGGCATTAGGATAATAAAATAAAACACTGAGATCTTCAGACATAGGGTGAAATTTACTAAGGGCGAAACGATCGCCCGAAGTTAATTTCCGTTCGAACGTGCGGAATTTCGATCGATTTGCGATCGCAAATCGATCTCAGTTCTGATCGTGCGATCGCAAATCGATCCGAATTCCGCATGTGCAGTAAAAATTGCGATCGAGCGGAAAAAGTCCGCCTTTAATAAATTTCGCCCATAACCTGCTTTTTAGAAAGTGTTAATTTGGTCAGAGGAGTTCCTGGCTAAGAGGGAAATTCACCATTCAGCGAAGTGAGCTCCGAATCCTTCAGCTCACTTCGCAAATGGTGTTATGCGCTCGATGATGTCCTGCACGTGGCTAATGCGTTAGAAGACGTCATTTTACATTATAATTAACACTTGTTAACCGAAACAAGTAACAGGCAAAGATTAACAGCCTAATTCACCATTGTGCGAAGTGAGCTGCGAAGCCTTCGGCTCACTTCGCAAATGGTATTATGCGCTCGCTGATGTCCTGCACGCGGACATCAGCATGCGCATTAAAGGGATTCCAGTCTCTGCGAGAGCAAAAGAGTTGCCTCGCTGAGACTGGAATTCCTTCAATGCGCTCTCTGATGTCCGCGTGCAGGAAATCAGCGAGCGCATAATACCATTTGCGAAGTGAGCTGAAGGATTCGGAGCTCACTTCGCTGAATGGTGAATTCCCCCATAAGGCTTTAGCGCTTCCCTGCTTCTGTGCAGTAGGAAAGCAAATCTGAGCAAATTAGGGCTAGTATACACAGAGACAGAAAAAAGATTTAGGGGGTGTCTAATTAATGTCTGAATTATCCTTATAGGAGAGTGAATTTCCTAACAAAAGCACTTTGGATCACATCACATATTCAGCAACATACAAATTTTTATGCAATGTGGCAAATCCACACTAAATATGCTGTACTATGCTGGGGTCAAATTAGTGCATAAGATCATGGCATTTACTAACAGCCGAAGTCATACATATTTTCAAGCTTTTTGCAGCAGAATCAATTAAACTAATTCACCACTTCAAAATGATAAATTGGTACAGGTAAATTCAGGGTCAGTATTCAAACAGTCAAAACCAACAAAAACACATGTTAAAAAAGCCAAACCAACATCGTTGTCAAAGCATATCAAAACAGCCAAAACCAACAACAGTAGTCAAGCACCCAAACAGCACTACAACTGAAGTAAAAAATGGACAAGTATCCCCCCTAATATCTAAAAATGTTTTAAATTAAATACAGGTGTCCTGTAAATGCCATACTCCCAACCTATGCCAGGACCTCCTCTTTTTCCCCCTACTCCATTTACACAGTGGGGAACAGGTGAATAAGTAAAGTTAGTGGGAAATACTGACACCCCACTCCTTAGCCATGGAAGGCAGAGGTCAGGACCCTGAAAGGGGACTCTTAGGGACACTGATATTTTATTTTAGGCTTCCCACCCTACCTTCATCCTCCTCAGCTATAGGGTGGGGTGCTTAAAATAAAATATCAGTGTTCCTTATCTAAGGGGGTGGAGTGTCAGTGTTCCTACCTAAGTCCCTTTTCAGAGGTTTTATTGATAACGTTACCTGAAGTGGGGACACTATCAATAAAACTAACATGTGCCCCCCTGTCCTTACACCCCCTAATCCCCTATTGCATGTAGGCCAAGAGGAATTGAGGTGGGACATGCCAGGAAGTCTGGGAAATTGGAGGACCATAATGTGCGTACTAATTGTATCTCTGCTTGTAATTGGCATTCTTTAAATAGTCCACTTAGATTGTAAGCTCTATGGGGCAGGGGGCTCCATCCTCTTGTGTCAATCACAACCTGTCACTTAAATAGTCAGTTTCATCACAATGTTATTTTGTTTAAAACTCATAGTTCTACTTCCTTCTTATGCTTCTTTCTGATAGTGAAATCTTCTCTAATACTAGTAATCTGTAGAACATAAAGGCATGTTCTTGCAGTAAAGAACTATCTGGAAGTAATTGTTATTTGAAAGTGGTATATTGGTGTTTAATACATTACTTCTTGTAATCACCACGTAATGACTTTTCTTACAGTGTCTTCGACTTCTTACCCACACCTTTAACAGAGAGTACAGTTACAGTCACGTATGTGTGAGTGCCAGTGAGAGCAAGGTGAGCCAGCTGCTATCAACCATTAAAGGGGGAAGCGGGATCTCTTATTTGTTCTACTAGCTCTTAATGATTTTTTTCCTTTCTAACATATTCCATTTATTTGCAGCTCTCTGAGATGTCAGTGACACTTTTAAGGGACCCTTCACTGCCTGGCCTGGGAGTCAACTCTCTTACACCATCTAGCACCTGCCCATCCCTGGTAGAAGGACGTTATTGTAGCCCCGAGGCTAGGTGTGTTATGGAAACATTATATCTGTTTCTGTAAAATGCTATTGTTTAGTTTATAACCCATGCATTGATCTCAGATCCTTACCAACCTTCATTCTGCATGGGTCATTCCAATCTGTCCCATTTTCTTTCTATATGCTGCTTGTTTTCTGAAGACTTTATTTCTGGTCTCTGTATGAATACAGGAGTCTCATGTGGGTGGCTTTCTGTTTTGAACATAATCATTTGTTCCCCCATGTTATCCTTCAATATATGTTTATTGAGTCAGGGGTTCCTAGATCATATTAAACATATTTCTCAGGTTGAACTGTGCTGTAATGCATCACTGAATACATGCAGTTTAATAAAACTGTGTTTTTAATGTACCAAAGTAACAAGAAGAACATCCCTTATGGAAACACAAAACTACTATTACTTTTTTTAGGGTAAAATGCACAGAATTTGTATCGAACAGCCAATAAAACATGACAAAATGCACATCCACTTAAGTCGCACACAACCACATTGTCACGGAGTAGAAGTGTGGACCCACTGTACTACCTTGAAGTTTGGCTTAGGTATGCTGCGAGGCGCGGAGTCTAAGAGATCTCTGTTCTTCGCCTTTAACCTCCGCAAGGAGGTACTGGTCTTAGCTGCAGGAGACCTCCAGGTTGCGACCCTCGAGCGTACCCTCCAAGGTAGTTGCTAGTCAGATGCAGAGGCAGACTTCAAATTCACAGACAAACTTGAATTAACTGAATAGGCACAGAAACAGAAATGGACTTAGGAATAACTGAATAGACACAGGAACAGACTTGGGAGTAACTTGACAACACAGGAACAGGCTTGGAATAACTTGGAACAGGTACAGGAACAACTTAGGAATGACTTGAAAATAAAGGACTGTCACTTTAATCAAGGAATAGGAACACCAGGAGCAGGAAATGCAGGAACACAGTAGCAGTGGAATTTACTAATAGTAGCAAACGCCAGGACCTGTATAACTGGAAGCTTAGGCACTGAATGCCCAAGCTATCCAGCCCTTTATACTACCCGCTGTACTAGACGTAGCGGGGGCGCTCCCGACACTTCTGTGTCACGTGAGCGCGCCGCCAGCAGAGTATAAGGAATTGGCAGGCGCGGCTCGTGCGCCTAAGGAGGAAGCGCCGAGGAGCCCCCTGCCAGGTAAGAAATGGTCAGCCATGCCGACCGTTACACACATGTATAATGTTGTGGTGCATTTTATCATGACAAAAAGCCCACAATCATATGTACTAGCGGTAAACGTAACTGTTACAGTCTGCTATTCACTTCACTGGGTGTACATTTAGTTGTTTTGTCACAGACAAAACTGCAAAAAAAATGCCATCTGAAATTTCTTAAAGTAGCACTAAAGTGATAAATAGAAATAAAATATATAAAGAAGATATTACAAGTATAACTATACAATAGTGTGATTTATAAATGAGCAAACATTTATTCATAAAGTTTACTTAACAAAGTCCTTTTCTATGTAATGTAATACAGTAGTTGCAAGGAAGTAAATTCCCATTTGTGGTAGTGCACAAAGGACATGTGATCTATAACAATGTAAAGCACTTGTATATTCCTGGCAGTGCTATAGCCAATCAGGGAAAACAGCATTAAAGATTCAGTCAGGTTAAATTTTAATGCTGCCAGAACTTCAGCAATGACATCACTAGTCCAGATTTGCATTCATAATGTATTCAAAATGGATGCTGTAAGTCTGCAAAGCTTTGTAAACTTCAGTGGGACAGTGCAGAACATATAGAGCTAATCTGAATATGTATACAGTGATTTAGGTGGTAGGTAATTGGGCTCATTTATGATGTATTTGTGTGGAGGCAGCTTTAGTTCTTCTTTAAGCACCCTGCTGATTAGCACCAATAAAAACAGTAGTTTGTGTATAGCCCAAGTTATCAGCAGGCTATATATTGCCATTGTAAATAAAAACCCTGTATTTCAGAAATATCCCATATTGTTATATGTTAATGCAAACTACTTTAAATTTTTCAGATTTACAGTCAAACTACAGTATTTTTGCAATACTACTTTACTTGTTTAACACATATACATTGTTTAAAGGAACAAACTATACTATTTCTCCTAGTGATATATTCCTTTAATGACTTGTCTGAGGTGTTTAAAGCACTTTTTTTTTTTCAATTTCTTAATCTTTTTTTCCTTAACCTGCAGCCCACAACCCATTTCCCGCCCATTCAGTCCAGAAAGGGAGCTCCTAAGCCCTGCAGGAGACCTACAGAAATCTCCCAGTGGTGGGTTGAAGACTCCACCTCTCAGATACTTTGTACCTGACATACAGGAAATCAGAGTTAGGTAAGGATTGATAATACTTTGTGTATCAGCTATATGATTCAAGCTATATTTCACATAGCACAAAGGCAGTTTGTAAGTGATTTGCTGTTATGTTTTTGTAGATTAACACACAGTGATTTTAAATTAACTAGCAAAGAAATAAATTAACACGAAATATTAATGTTAGCCTAGAAGACAATACATTTAAAAACATATTTGTGTGAAATCATCCTATATACAATTTACTTGCCTGAAAGACTGGGTTTCATAGAGTAAGATTTAGCCAATTAAAAATAATGAATCTATGTGATTATTTACCTAGAGGAGTACAATAGTGAAAGAAATTGTAAAATGATTGGCTAATACCAGCAAATGCAATTTTTAAACCAGCCATGAGTCTATACTAATACTCTATAAACATGTTTTCCATGTGATGATTTCTCAGTGCCAATAAGGCATATGCATAAAATAATGTACAAATGGCTTTTTCATGTTTGAACTTTAAAGCTACCAGTATTATACCCTATTTTTTTTTTCTTCCTTTCACTTCTACCTTGCATTTGTTCCCCACAGTCCAATTGTTTCTAAAAAGGGATACCTGCACTTCCTGGAGCCACACACAGGAGGTTGGGTGAAGAGATATGTAGTAGTCAGACGCCCATATGTTTATATATACAATAGTGACCGGGACCCAGTTGAAAGGGCCATCCTGAACCTTTCTCAGGCTCAAGTAGAATACAGTGAAGACCAGCAGGCTATGCTAAAGGTAAGGTCATGGTAAGAAGGCTTCTGAAGTCAATATAAAGAGCCATCTGTTGGCACTATTGCTTGCTAAAAGAAAAGCTATTTTTGCAAATATACATATAGAGCTACTGTATATAATACCAGCAATACTTCACCAATAAAGCCAAGTGACACTTGGAATTGACAGAAGGAATCGGGTCTTATGTACATTGTATAATAAACATTTCAGAATCCATATTCTAATCATTTGGAATCCTATTTAGTCTAAATACTTGATTGGCACAGTCCCAACCACCAAGTTATAATATATCTAAACAGAAAATGAGAATATAAACACATGATTTTACCATCTCCAGTCATCTATAATAATAATGATCTTATACCGTATTGTGAACAATATGGAAGTGAAGTAATACTGGCATTACCTGAGACAGTATATTGTATTATTTTTAATATATATTAATGGGAACTATTTATAATAGGATAAAATATTTTATGTTGCCTTTTTTTAGGGGGGGGCGAGGGTATTCAATTTCTTCTTATCTGTGGTGTAAGCTCTACAGGGCAGGAACCTCCAACCTCTTGTGTCAACCACTACCCAACACTTAGGGGGTAATTCAGCATAGTGCGAAGTTACCTCCGGATCCTTCGCATCACTTCACAGAGGCTGTTATGTGCTCGCTGATGTCCTGCACGCGGACATCAGCGAACGCTTTCAAGGGATTCCAGTCTCGACGAAGCTCGCTAGGCTCTACTCGAGACACTTTAAAGAGTTTGCTGATGTGCGCATGCAGGACATCAGCGAGCGCATAACAGCCTCTGCGAAGTGATGCGAAGGATCCGGAGGTAACTTTGCACTATGCTGAATTACCCCCTTAAAGTGAAGTATCCTTGTGATATTATACTTGTATTTTTTTAATGCACTTTCTTTTCTCATGTCTGTATTATACTTGTACTGCTGAATTAATGCACATTAATGTACACTCTGCACCCCATTTTCAAAGAATAAAAACAAAAATGTAGATATTTTTGAAAATGTATTAAAAAAGAAAAACTGAAATATCACATGGTCATAAGTATTCTGACCCTTTGCTCAGTATTGCATAGAAGCACCCTTTTGAGCTAGTACAGCCATGAGTCTTTTTGGGAATGATGCAACAAGTTTTTCACACCTGGTTTTGGGGATCTTCTGCCATTCTTCCTTGCCTTGCAGATCCTTTCCAGTTCTCTCAGGTTGGATGGTGAACGATGGTGGACAGCTATTTTCAATTCTCTCTAGAGATGCTCAGTCGGGTTTAGGTCGGTCAGGGCTCTGGCTGGGCCAGTCAAGAATGGGCACAGAGTTGTTCTGAAGCCAATGCTTTGTCTTTCAAGATGGGGTGCAGAGTGTACATTAATGAGCAAAAAAATTTACTTTTTTGATCTTACCAAATGACTGCAATGAAACAAAGAGTTAAAAATGTAAAGGGGTCTGAATACTTTCCATACTCACTGTATACATATACATACATCTACAAAGTTTGTTTCATCGGCAACAATCAACATCACTAGACTGACATTTCATTTTCACATAAACTGTGTTGAGAGACACGAGAATTGTTGTTTTTACATGTTGCTGAAATGTGTGAAAAATTTGCCTGTCTCTGTTACCAATAATTAAAGGACACTTCCTGCTTTCTTCCACAGACTCCCAACACATTTGCAGTATGCACACAGCATCGGGGAATTTTGCTGCAGGCCATCAGTGACAAAGACATGCACGACTGGCTTTATGCATTTAATCCTTTGCTGGCTGGCTCCATCCGGTGAGGAAAAATAACACCTACAGAACAAATTTATTCTAGAAACAGAACAAATGGAACATTCAGATTTCCAGCGGTGTGCTGAGATGAAAAGATAATTAATTATATACAAGGTTTTATGGAAAAGAAATATCTAATATGCCAGAGGAAAGGGATGTGAATATCTAAAAAACTTCAAAAGAAGAGTGTCAACTCCATAATCCCCATCATAGTGAAAAACCCTCTTCCCTTTTATCCTGTAAATTCCTATCATTTTCTCCTGCACAATTTGTAGCCACACAGACAAAAAAGGAGAAAAGATTCTTATGTTTAAAACATGATCATGAACACAAATAAGATGCCTGTGTGGGCTGGTAATCTTAGGACACATACCATTAAATGTTTTCCTATACAAAGGTGCATTGCAATATCCTATCGCTAGACTGTATACAAAGTTATCTTTGACTCTGACACTGTCCTTCTTTTTCTATTTCTTTGCTTCTACCATAGGTCCAAACTGTCCCGACGCAGAACAGCCCAAATGAGAATGTAAATGGATCCTTCCTCTTCTGCTCCTCTCATTACTATATCACACCTTTCATTCTGGCCCCCTCACTCCAAAACCCATAGACCTTAGCCTAGCTCCTCTTGGCTCAGCATCTCACTCAGCAGGGGTCTCATTTTCTAAAGCTGTCCCTGAAGATCTTCTTTATCTCACTGTGCTGCACTTTTACTCTGCTCTTAACAGAAGTATATTGTTTCTTCCTGGCTTTATACTCTTACCCCATCACTCACAGAAGTGCAGACTCTGGATTGGTTAGATATTGGTTTAAAGGTCAGAATCATGCTGTTCTCGAAGAGTGAGATATTCTGAGAGAAATTGTTGTTTTGCATGTTAACAATGTTAAGTCCTTCAGGTGCTATATATTGATTCATCTCTGATAGCAACGGGGTATGAGACTGATGTTCTGATTACTGTCTCTCTAATGACAAGTGTTAGACTGATCCTCAAGCAATGAAGTATTCTCCCAACATGCAAAGCAACACACTTTGGCCTCTGTTTACTAAAGTGGGATAAAATCCAATAGCGGAAAAGTTGCAAGAAAATTAGATATTTACAATGTTTATTTAAGAACAATTTTGATTTTGTTGTGTGTAACTTGGGTTCAATTGTGGTTGTGACATCACATGCAGCCCTATGCTTAGAGACGATTAGAACCTCAGAAAATGTACTCATAGGTATGATTTGCAGGACAATAGCATGTGTACCAGACATTATTGAACCTCCTCTGTATATTGTTTGCAGAGTTAAGTATAAGTCCGCATGTGACTTTTGTGGCTTTACAGATGAATTTAAGTGCTGGGCAGTGTAATGCAAGTCATCCTCAAATAAAAATATGAATACCCATCAGAGGAGATTTAGTTTAGTATTGCTGAATAAAATTAGGCAATCAGTAGAAATGGGGGGGGTGATAAGTAGTACTTTTTTATGTTTCCATGCACCCTAGTAGACACATTTATTAGTAAACTCTAGTCTTATATGTAAATGACAGGTATTTGGATGATAAAGGAGTGCTAGCTATGCAGCTGTTAATGCGCAACAACCAATCCGTAGTATTACATTACTTCATTACTAAACCTTTTCTTGTTCAAGAAAACCATGTAAGGATTACATCAGAAATAATCACACACACCCACAACCTGTCAGTGGGGATCTCCAAACATGGCAGTAGATACACCCCTCAATTTATGCTGGCAGTTACACTTCTCAGCACCCAATAGGCCATGGGTTACATTGGTCACTACTTAGAGGCAACTTGCTCCCCCTGGTTTGCTGAGCCTGCTGTAGCAGTAAGCCTCAGGCATTTGCTCTGCAGTGTTCTTCAGCCTGGTTATCCTTCCCCATTACTTCTGCTACTATCCGCAGTGTTCTTCAGCCTGGTTACCCTTCACCATTACTTCTGCTACTATCAAACACCAAGGATATTATTACATGTCTGTTTATAAGGCACACCTGATAGGTCATCCAGTTTCAAGTAATCTTTTTGCTTTATAGTAAGCACTAAGAAAGGGGTATAAACAATGTTTTACAGTGTGAGTGCTTTTCATAATATTTTTAAAAGATGGGTAGCAAGTCCAGCCTCTTTTCTTGGAGCTTATGAAAGTTTTGCTGAATATGATTTTGTAGAAGACATAAACCCCATATGCTTCCCATTACAGTATAATAATGGATCAACCCAAAAACTACTGGATTTGCCTTTTTGTGCAATTATGATTCAACTGTGGAGTTCTCAAACAGCGAATTCCCATAGCAAATTCGGGACAATTTCTCCATTGTAAAGTCGCGACAATTTTTTAAAGTTTAATATTGCAAAATTTTTTCCCATAATAAAGTCGCAACTGTGATAATATTCTCATTGTGTGACATTAGCAGCCTATTGCGACTGTCTTAATCTGGCGAATTCGCACCTAAACACAACAATTCAGACTTTAGTGAATAACCCCCAAATTGTGAAGGGGTTGTGTACAAACTGCAGCTAGGAAATCCTTATTTGCAGTGCTGCAGTTGTCTAACAAGATTTTCAAAGCAGTTTGCTGCTTACATTGCCTTTTGATATCCTACTGTACTGCACAGTAACTAGATGGTTTAACAATTCCCAAGCCTTGCTTTGAGTTTGGTGCCCACCTGACTTGTAAATGACCCCTCAATAAAGCATATCTAAATGTACATATGTCTGCTTTAGATCTTGTAAGATGAAAAATGTATACACATAACATAACACTCCAACATGCCAATGCAGTCCAAAGATATAAGGTATTAATAAACCAAAGAAAAAAAATGACTAGATATGGGTAAATTTACATAATTTACATAATTGCTTAAAACCTTGCCCATAATGTCTGAAAGGATGCTTATCTAATGGCTCTGTGTCTTCACCTAAACATACAAAAACAATATAATTAAAGTGTCTTAGTAAATTGTGCTTTCAGCACCAGAGTGAGCACTTCCTCTAGTGCAGTTTCATCAGGTTCCAGCAAGTTCATTCATACAGATATGAATACACATACTGAAAAATAAGATAGAATGTAATAGTTTGTAGACAGGGAGAATTCCTGGAATTGGTAAATAATAAATTCCTAAGTCAGTTAAGATTCATTAAAATATATATTTGTGGATGTCTCTGCATTACAAAAAACATCTTCTTGAATGGATAAGGCATTGGTCTTTTTCATACCTCTGACCAGTAAATGTATAAACAATAGAACCTTCCACAGTGTCTCATGGTCTATCAGCCTTTTAGACAGTAGTTCCATTGTTTACTAGATGTGGTCAGGTGTGTATCTCAGGCCAGCAAACCTGTAGAGCACAAGGCTCTATGGAAAAGGCCATTACCCATTTCTTCAAGAGAGGAAATGTAGATTAAAGCATAGATGCAGTTTAAAAACAAAGGAGGATTGTAGTGGGTATCTTCATAAAAAAATAAAGATTTGAGCATACGCCATTAACAAAAAGAAAAATCAGTGGGCTTATATTTTATATGACAAAATACAGTTTTAGAGATGTTATAATTGTGCGGCCAATCAGGAAAGGAAAATCACTAAATAGCATGTATGTCTTTGAGAATTTGCTGCAGATTTACCATGTAGCTTCACACTGTTTGCTTTTTCTGAGATGCAGGTTTCTATCCATGCTATTCTCACATCCAATTATTTTTAAAGTTGTCCATAAAAAGTACGGTTATGCCTGTCAAGTACTTGTACATTGATGTCGCTTTAAGAAGCAGTGAGCTCTGCAAGGTTTCTTTTTCAACAGTATAGGGAGACTGTTAATAACTTATATATACTGTTTAAACCGCTAGTGAAAAACTATGAAAAAGGAATGGCCCATTGCTTTTGTAAACAAAATTTAACGCTGACATTTTCTGTGTGCACCATTTCAAAATAATTATTAAATAGTACAAAATGATCTTGATGTCATAGAATATTTCACTGTTAGTAAGATTATATTCAGAATTTAGTGAGTTCTATATCTCTTTAAAACTGGTAAGGGTTTCTGTGACATGTATTTAAACAACTTAAACAAAAATGAAACGTGTGTTTTAGGTGTAAATTAGTTTGTTAAATAAAAAATAAAAAGCTAATAATGCAGTTTTCTAAACACTAAAACTTTACTACTGATCATTTTTCTTTTTTAGAGGCTATAAATTATATGTGCTATAGGATGGGATACTGCACTGTTTTTATTTGTTGTCCTATTAAGCACAGAAAATAAATACCCTAACCCACATGTGTATGTCAATGAATACATTATTATTTATATGTTCCACTTCTCTTTCTAAACATTACAAAATAAGATTTTGAAAATATAGGTTTGTGAGTCACTTGACACCATGCCTTGTTTAGGACTTCGCAAATAGAGACCTTGCTTCACAGTAAATTAGAATGTAATTGCTAGTTTGAAAACGGAATAGATAATTTTAAGAAATGCTTTGGGATATTTCATATTACACAATATTCAGTACTACAACATTAAATACAGAAGAAGAAAATACAATTTTGAGAAAACATACAGTAACTATAGCCACTGCTTTCCAGAACATTTTTCTGGCTTTAGCAGCTGCAGACATTCTTTGGAATAGAGCTTATTAGATTCCTAATTCCCAATAGGATAAAAACAGTTATTGAAAGAGGTTCTGAATCAGGTAAACCATTATATTAAAAGTCTGCTAGAAATTCCAGCCTTGCTTTTATGTAACTTATTTCCTGTGTGATTGTTTACCTCTCTCTGTACCAGTGTTTGTATATGTATTGTTATCAGGCTGTATTTACTTTGTCTGCTTATTGTATAGTGCTATGGAATATGGTGCTGCTTTCTAAATAATATATATATATATATGAAAATGTATATACATAAGTAAGAGGGTTGACTGGATGATGGACAGTAGGGCCAGTATGTGTAATTTCACTCTTGCTGCTTGCCAGAGACCCATCATGCTTTCTGGAATAATAGCTTCATGCATCTCTGTCTATTAACCTAAACAGAGCAGGTTCAAGCTGTAGTTCCACAGAACACCTAATCTGTCTGGCTATTAGGGAGAGCTGGCAGTTGTAGTTTAACAACTACTATTGGACCAAAGGTATCCATGTTACGACCAACAAGAAGAGCATACAATAATTAAAAGGAAGGAGTAATGGCATCTAAAAGTGTCAAGTGCCTCGCAGAGGCAGTGACGGGACCCTGGTAGATCTGCTGCTCTATTTCCCTATGCTTATTATTGATAGATCTAAAGCCAGGGTTGCTTGAGGAGTTGATTTGATCACCATTGGTGCTGAGCTTCAATGGGAGCCACCTAGAGTAGCTGCAGTTAAGATGATTTCCCTCAATACACACAATAACTGTGTTTTTTTGGTAAAAAAGAAATTCATTATAATGGTGATTTTTTATTTTTTGCAATGCTTTGCACAGCCTTCTTGTCAATCACTAATGTAACATTGTATGATTATGTATTTATTAATGTCTTTAAACACTAATAATTGGCAGTAGACCTGCTAGCTCTTTTATTTTGTTTTGTTTTTTATGCAGTGTAATTATTATTTATTTGGCATTGTCATTGTATTAATCTGTATGTTGAACTAGGACACATTGATGCTTTGTAACTATATGCTTTTATTACCTTTAT
Organism: Pipa parva; assembly: GCA_019650415.1. NCBI lineage: Eukaryota > Metazoa > Chordata > Amphibia > Anura > Pipidae > Pipa > Pipa parva. Next base: position 15,086 of record WMED01007028.1, read on the forward strand.
TTACAAAAGGAATATGTTTGAAAGCTGCAGATCAGGAATCTTGTGGGTTAGACTGCTGATTTTGACTGATGATGATTTAAGAATACTGGTTCCCTTTTGACTTTTCTGATATTGCAAATAATTAATTATACAGATAAAAATGAACTTATTAACTCAACGGCATGGTAGGGCTCTCAGACTTTATAAATTTTGGGTTTTTGTTGAATTTGTACATTAAACATCCTTTGACAGCCAATGGCTGCTGACAGTTTTAGCAGTTTTAACAGCTACAGGAGAGTGACTGGCTACACAGCTGTCCCTAAATACCACATTAAAATAATCTTCATAGGTGGTTTAACCTATGCCAGCCTCCTTTGCATTGTGCTGCATTTTTCCAGCACTCAGCAGGTAATATGCTAGCATCTTAAACACACCTTTCTCTTGTATGCAGAGGCTAAGTAGGATTCTGGTGCAGATTGAAACAGGAACCTTGACACTAATTTGCAAAGGAAAGGGCAGTGTTTGCAAGGGAAAGAATGCACATTCTGCAAACAACATACTGAGTGCTGTGGGATGGCATTTGTTAAATTGATTGAATTTGATGACTTGACTAAGACAATGTGAACAGCTATGAATTGGGATATTTTGTCCTCTTTTTTTAGTTTTACCACCCAATTAGTCTATAAAGGCACTTATGTCTCTGTAGAAAGAAAGCAGTGTTGGGATGAATCTTGCAAGATGGGATGCCAAGCTGACTGCTTCTCAGCTGTGGTGAACTATAATGCCCAGCATCACATGCAAAGCCTATGCATGGCTGAGAATATTAAAACTGTGCTGTGGACTTAACAATTTTTTACTTCTGCCAAGTTAGCATAGGCATTAATGGAAACTTGCTAAAGAAGACTATAAGCATATCACCCTGACTCCTGCTATTTCCAAGAACAATTATCGTTAGCACCCTGCACTCGTCACTTTCTTATGATGTATATGTCCCCTACTTTAAGTGCTGGATCATTTTTTCCTTCCTGAGACTATTAAGCAGTTTACATATACACAGCTGCAGTCTTTCATTAAAAAAAACTAAGAGCGGAGCCATGATTTTCTCAAGAAGGAAACACAGTAAGTCTGGCAACCAGCATGAATGATAGTGGGGTTGATATCCATCATAAGGGATTGCTCATTACTAATACTTGGAATTTGGGGAAAGGGTAGGTGCTCCAGAACACTAGAACCCAGCCCTGCACCTTCCCTTATATTCTCAAGCAGGACTTAAAGAGCAATTCAGGTATAGAGAAGGTTCTGGGAAATGTAGAACATTGTTAAGTGACTGTAGCATAACCCACGGCCTTGTGGTTTGACTTGTAATTATATCACTTAATAGTTAGTGCATGAGTCAAGCAGGACATTGTTTCTGGTATCAGTAATTTAACTTTTTTATCTGATACATCTGTATATTCAGAAAAATTCACATCTGTCAGTGCAAAAAATAAAATTTGTGTTATTAATATAGAATAAACTATGTAAGATAACCTAATTTATGAGTGCCTCTTTCCTTTATCCCTTTTAATGTAAAACCAACAATTTAGGTATTTCAGTATAAAGGAATGTTGAAATCTAATATATTAGAGAGGTATAGAACATGAAAGGAAAATGTAAAGAATTAAAGATTCTCAAAAAAGTCCTTCCAAGTTGTTTTGTAGTCTGTCCCTCGGTTACAGTACCCTTCTGTACGTATCCTATGCTTAGCCCAGTTCATTGTATGGTCCTAGCCACAAGCCCTGTGCTGTGTGTCTTGTAACTGTGATATGTAGTTCTTATGGGCTATGGGGCTGTACAGCTTGGGGTTTTATGATCTGTTCACTTTTACACTGCCTGTGGGTTATTCGCTGCATTGTACTGCAAGACATTACAAGTCCCCTTGGTGGTAAAATGGTTATTGTTCTAACCAGGAGGAGCAGTGATCTGGAATAACAAATTCATGAATTAATAAATGTGGCATTTATGCAAATAAAATTATTTTGTCTTCTCAGTTATTTACACATGCATTAGGCTGAAGTCTCATATAAAAAAGGCAGCAGGGTTTCATAAAAACAGTGGGCGAAATTTAATAAAATCAAAAATTGTGATATATCAATATTGCCAATATCACGATATCAAACTATTTTTACCGATATCGCGGTATTGATATTATCGATATCGTGATATCCCAATTTTGCCGATATCGATATCGGGACATCGAATTTTCCAGTGATGATATATATTTTCCATAGAAATAAACATTTCATTCTTATTTCGATATCGCGATTTCGATAAACTTCTGATATCACGATATCAGCAATATCTATATCATGATATCAGTAAAAATTGTTCGATATCTCAATATCGATATTTTTGGTTTTATTAAATTTCACCCTAGGTGATGTTAGTCTTCTATGGACAGGAACAATAGCATCTGATTAGAAATTCACCGACAAAGGTATATCATGGTAAGATTATTGTATCCCATAGCACAGGGGTCTCAAACTCAATTTACCCGGGGGCCGCTGGAGGTAGAGTCTGGGTGAGGCTGGGCCACATCAGGTTTTCCACAAGAAAACAACAGATTAAAAACAATACATGGCCCTGCGGGGCAATCAGCGGCTTTGTGGGGGTAATATGCAGCTCTGCTGGGTGATTTGCATCTCTTGGGGAAATTAGCACCTTTGTGGGGCAATGTGCGGCTCTGCGGGGCAATGTGCGGCTCTGCGGGGCAATGTGCGGCTCTGCGGGGCATTGTGCGGCTCTGCGGGGCAATGTGCGGCTCAGCAGGGCAATGTGCGGTTTTATGGGCTACTAGGGCATCTGCGATTTTTTTTTTTTATTATTATGATAATTGGTAAATTTTATGGCTGGGGG
>WMED01007029.1:0-17954 GCA_019650415.1 Pipa parva
CATATGAGACAAGGTCTTACATGTCAGCCAGCTCCAAAGGCTCAAAGAGGTCAGTGAGCAGCACCACAGTCGCCATTGCCCATGCAAGAGCAGAACCTGCAAGAGCTGCCTTTGCTGAAAAAGAGATGCAAATGAAAATTGAGAAAATACACAGAGGCACAAAAGTCTGCACAAATGGCTGAGATAGAGGCAGAAAAGGCAGAAATAGAATCCTCATTAGAGAAAATGAACATAGAGTGGAAAGCAGCAGCAGCAGCTGAGGAAGTGGAATATTCAGTGACATAATCAGGCCTGAGTTTGACCATCATGATACTACACAGTGCACTTCAGACTATGTGCTGCAACATGCTAAGTAAAATAACAGCCTGCATTCAGCTCTAGGAGCAGAGTCAACCCCTGCTGATGATCCACAGCAGTATGTTCACGTGCAGCAACCTACCACAGCTGAGCATACACCCTACTTTAAACAAGAAAGCAGTTCCATGTACAATCAGCCCTCAGTGCACTTTACACTAAATTAAACCAAACAGCCATTCCCTTTAAAAATAAAGGTTTTGACACTGACTACTACAGCAATAAACAACCACGATGACCCACCAACTCCTCCACAAATTAACTCACCTGCAGGTCACTTGCACAGAGACCAAAGGGATGTCAGAATTTCAAAGTTTAACAACAGACCTAAAGGCTATAGAGCGCCAAACACCATCCTGTCCAGACCCAATCTGATATTTGATTAAATTTGCATATTTTTATTCTAATGGGTGCAAATCATCCAACCATTATGGTAAAATAGCAGAAAGCCCCACATGATGTAAATCAGTCAATCAAATCCGCCCATCTGTTTACATGCGGAGGAAGACCACAGCCGCTGGCATTGGTCCAAGTGAGAAAAATACGCTTCACAGAAGAGAACAGAGAGGAAGACAAGGAGAATGAGTATGGCATGTTCAAAAAAAAAAAGAAAGATAGACACAGAAAATAGAACTTTTAATTTGGACTGGACTGGACTGATAATTACTTGTGCATTCTGCTAGACGGCAAGACGAAACCTATATGTTTCATTTGTTCAGAGACTGTTGCAATCGTTAAGCACCTCCACATGTGCTTAAGGATGGCCCTGACTAAAAACTACTGTACTCTGTACCTTAATCACAGTGAAGAGGTATACAGATAAATCCAGCTCAACGCGTTTCGTGGACAAATCCACTTCTTCAGGAGCAAAAAGATGTGTAACCGATCAGACTCACACTCGGTTTAAATAGTGAGAGTCTGCCGGTTTCCTAACCTTGTGACCGGAAGTTCGGGATGTACGTCATTTCCGGATTACGAGTGGAATGCATTAATTGCGTTAGTATTTAACCTGAGACATGTAGCTGGGTTAAGAACTCACCAGATGTGTCTCCATCAGCCCGGGCGTGACCCAATCTAAGATGGCAATGTGATAGACTTAATCATCGGCTGGCAAAAAACGCGACCGGAAGTTCCAGTACCATGTCACTTCCGGTTACGAGTGGAGCGCACTGATGCGGTCCAACTAACTTAAGCACCCTGCAATCAATCTAGGTGTCATAATTGCCGGAATTAGATGCTAACATATAACTTGCGGGCTGCCGGCAGAGTACAATGCTGCATATCCATGAGCAGAGCAGGCTGGTGTAGACAACATCTCAGATGAGAGCATACAAACTGTTAATTATAACAAATATTAAAAAAATCAATAAATTACAATTAGTAGACATGGGTGACAAAAAATCTAATACACTTCATTAAAATATATAGATAGACTCATTAATAAACACAAACAAGTCCTATTAACAAAACATCATAATTGAAAAATTACATTGATAAAACTCCTTAAATACACATAACCATACTAGTAATGATTAAAAATTAAAAAAAATATTTTTATAAACACACCATCTTAGATAAAAAGGTGTACTGGTGTGTTACCTCAGGCATACATAGTAATGCTACTAACACTATAAAATACAATAAAAAATACTCACACCAAAACTTTAAAAAACAAAGGGTAACTACAATGTAACAAGCGCTAATAAAAACTAACCATTAAAGGTGTAAAGGGGAAAGTTATAAATTTATAACGGACATAAAACAATCCATCAGAAAGTCGCAAGGTCAAGGGAAATGTTCAGACCACTCGGAGATAAGATATTCAAATGAAAGATCCAGAATGTTTCCCGTTGGCGCAACACTCTGAATCTATCTCCCCCTAATAATGAAGAGCTAATTTGTTCTAGTACAAACAATTTAATGTTGGAAGGATTACAATCATGGTGTTCATGGAAGTGTTCTGAAACCGAGTGTGCACGGAAGCCTCTTTTAATGTTCCTGGTATGCTCATATACCCGTTTGGCTAAAGAGCGTGTGGTGTGCCCGATGTACTTCAAACCACACGGACATACCAAACAGTACACAACATATATACTTTTACAGTTAAAAAATCCATGGAACATTTTTTTGTCACAAATTTCCTTCTGTAATCTTTTATCCGCTATGTATGCACAACAGGAACATCTCTTATACCCCACACGAGTAACTACCATTCACCATTTTCTTTATGTGATCTTTACTGACCACATTAATATTAGAACGGTGACAAAAAAATTTTGAGATTCCTTGCTCCCTTATAAACAAAAAACGGCTTCTCAACAACATCCTTCAAGATTGTATCAAGTTTAAGAACATGCCAATGTTTATAAATAATCCTTGTGATATCTCTTGAATTTAAATTGAAATCCAAAACAAAAGGAATTCTCCGATTGGATATATTTGTATCAGAATTTCTTTTTGGTTTAAGGGTGTCCTCTCTAGGGACAACGTCTGCTTTATATTTGGCTGTTTTAATCAGATCCCTAGAATAATTCTTAGCCAAAAAGCGTTCTGTCAGTTCGATGGATTGAGTGTAGTAATCAACATCCAAAGAAAAGTTGCGTTTTACCCTTAAAAACTGACTTAAGGGGATATTCTCAATCCATTTGTGGAAATGTCCGCTCCTCGCGTCTAACAGATTGTTTACATCTGTGATTTTTCTAAAAAGCTTTGTTTCTATATTACCATTTCTTTGAAATAAGGTGAGATGCAAATAGTTGATCCTATCAGCATTATATTCATGCGTAAACTTTAAGTTAAAATTGTTATTGTTCATATATATCACAAATTCATCCACCGATCTTCCATCACCATCCCAAATAAACAACAAATCGTCGATGTATTTTACATATGTCACAATACGTTCAAAATATGGACAGTTTTACCAGATAAACCGATCCTCCCAGGAAGACATACAGTATAAAGGTTGGCAAATGATGGGGCCATTTTGCTCCCCATCGCTGTGCCAACCTTCTGTAAATAACTTCGATAAAAAGTTTAATATACAAAAAATTGGTACGCGATGGGGAGCAAATTTGCTCCCTCTTTCGCAAATCTCTAAATGGCACATTGGGAAGAATTAACCATCTGGAATAACAATCTTTCTGTGAAACATTTAAAACTATTTGTTCGATATATAGATGATCTTCTATTTGTTTGGGATGGTGATATCAATACAGCCTACAATTTTATTTCTTACTTAAATGAGAACTCCTTTTGTTTAAAATTCACATATGAAATACAATCTACTAACATCAATTTTCTTGATCTTACCCTGTTTATTGAAGGAAGTCAAGTAGAAACTAAATTATATAGAAAATCCAGGGATGGTAATAACTTACTGGATATGCCCATAGTGGTCACTACAAGAAATGGATTAACAATGTGCCATATGGTCAGTTTCTCAGATTAAAAAAGAACTGTTCTAAACAGAGAAATTATTTACAACAAGCTGATGATCTTGTGGATAGGTTCAAAATGAAATACTATCCAAATAGCCAGAAAGGTAAAACAGAGAGCTGAACTTGTTACCAGAGAGGATATCCTCACAGAGAAACCTAAAGTCAGTTGTGAATCTAAAATTTTCAAATCAGCTTATATTTCTCAATACAATATAGATTATGTAAAGGTTAGCAACATAATTAAGAAACATCGGGACGTAGTTAAACTAGACCCTGTTTTGGGACCCCACTTACCGAATGCACCTCAATTTATATACACAAAAGGCAGTACATTGAAAAACCTGTTAGCTCCATCTAACATTTGTAAGCCTAAAATACATAATCCTGACAACACAGGACAGTTTGGTGAAGGTTTGGTTGGTACGTACAAATGTGGAGACAATAGATGTTTATGTTGTAATTACATTGCTTGCAGAGATCAGCAAAGGAAATTTATACAGGACAAAGGATTTAAGAACTTGAGAGGTTTTTATAATTGGAAAAGTAATTTTGTGATATATGCACTTATTTGCCCTTGGAGTTTAACTTACATTGGACGAACTAAGATGTTTTAAACATAGAATTTATGAACACGTTAGAAACATTAATATAGGGCTAAAAACACATTCAGTAGCTAATCACTATAGAATTACACACAATTGTATTCCCAATAATACTACAGTGTTTGTTTTAGAACAAATTAATTACAACATTCTGGGCAGTGATAGAAAACGTGAGTCTTACTGGATTTTAAAATAGAAATCCTCTGCTCCATCAGGATTGAACACCAATCTTGATCTTGCAGCATTTAAACTTATTTATCTTCTTGAAAAATGTTTCATCATCATTCTTTTTCTTTTGATTATTATTATTGATATTAGGTTCTTTTGTACCGTTGCACAATTATGTAGTTCACTTATGTACCTATTTTATCTTTATTTATTTATTATTCAAGAGTGTTACATTTTCCTTCAAACCTCCAATTAGCCACCTTGTTTAAATGTTTTATTTTATTAGATCAATGGTTAACATTTTATATGGTGCCGTATTTTACAGCATATTTACATGTTTTTATTACCTTTTTTGATATGTTATCTATGCATCTTCAATGTTAAAAAATGTTTTTCATTTGAATATATGGTATATCTAGACATATTTCTTGTATCCATATAGACATGGTCTGTACTTTGTTTTACTTATCCTTTAATTTGTATAATGTTTTCTTTCATCTAAACAGCTTCTTTTCCCTTTATTATTTTTTTTTAATAAAATTTGTTATGTATCTTACATATTTTGTGTATTTTTTATTTTGCTGGTCTCAGATTATTGTTTCACTTCTGATATGCAGCACATAACATTATGGGAATTTTTTCTAGCGATTATGAAACAAGGTTCCCATGTGACTGGGTAATTCACATGTGACCGAAAGTGTTGTTCTAGTCTGTCGGAATGCATGAGTGTTCCATTATTATTAATGCAGGTAGTGCTTGTTATTGGGCAGCGTCTCCTCAGCACTGGAAGGTTCAGGTGGTCCCATGTGACCAGATACATCAGATTGCTTTGAAGGTGAAATGCATATGCGTTCCAATATAATTGAAGCTACGTTAATTACCTCACTTCCAGCTTTGTGTGGCGGCAGCATAGTGTATTTAAATTTCCGCATCCTAGTAGTTTAAGTCATTTAGTTTTTTCCCTGCAGAAGCCACAGGCACCAATTATAATGGCAAAACACATAGGAAGTGTGCCAGCATTATTTATCTGTATCTTGGTGATTGTTATATCCGATTTCATTTTATCTGTTTGTGAAAACATTTGATTCTTTTGCTCTAATAAATCATCTTTATAGTTTTACACTATGAAGTTTCTTTTTTGCTTTACAGCATCAATAACGGGATGTGGATTGGACTGGTGAAGCCTGCTGCCTGTATTATCCGTTTAGTTGGAGATTTAAAGTATTTACTTATATGGCTCCTGCTGATTAGATGTGGATTGAATAAGCACCTGTGAAAGTTTGCTGCCTTACAATTTTATGAGTGATTATTTAAAGCATTCATTCATTTTGCTTCTGGTAAGCCTTTATGGAGACCACTTGTGGATTGACACTGCATGCCTGATTGAATTACTGCATATTTGCACTTCTTCCCTAGGTTACTACCTTCACTGTTTCTTCATTTATTTTTGATTTGGTGTTCATCACATCAGAAGAAGCTTGCATATTGTATGGATTTATAGTTTGGACTATTTTTTTGGACTTTTATAAGATTTGTTAGAGATATTAATGTACACGTTACACATTTATTTTGCGCTGTTTACCACACTTGAAATTGTATTCTTTTTCCATCTGGCAAATTTCACAGATATATAATTACCACAGTGTAATTGTTTCATTAATATTTGGTTAATACAGGAAAAATACAGGGTGTCTTAATATCCATATAACTATGAGAAGATAATTTTAAAAGGAATGAATCCAAATACAAGGATAACATTGTTTTATATCAGAGATACGTAGATGATCTTCTTCTTATATGGGAAGGTGACGGTGCTTCAATTGACCAGTTCATTACCTACATTAATAATAATGATTACAACTTGAAATTCATGGCTCAGTATGATCAGAACTGTATTAATTTCTTGGATCTCACGTTATTTAATGATATTGAGGGTTTCCAATCCCGCATATACAGAAAAACAATGGATATGAATAATTTATTAAATGCAAAGAGTTACCATCTTCATAAATGGCTTAATAACATTCCGTTTGGCCAATTTTTATGAGTGAAACGTAACTGTTCTAAGGAAAATGATTATAAACATTCTGCTAATGATCTTAGCAACCATTTTAGAGTAAAAGGTTACTCAGAGAAGCTTATCACTGAAGCAAAGGTTAAAGCTCATTCTATTCCTAGAGAACAACTTCTCGCAGATAAACCTAAAACTGATAAGGTCATACATACTTAACCACAATATGGCTGTTCTTAGCAGATATACTGCAAAATCTAAGATTGTAGAAAAAAGCATATACAAACATTGGGAATTGTTACAATTTATCTATACAAAAAACAGGACGTTAAAGAACATCCTTTCACCTTCAGATATAAATAGGCCAAAAAACCATGGAGTGAATGAAAGCAATGGGATAGTGGGTACATTTTCAATGTAATGTTTCCAGATGCTCTTGTTGTAACCATATAGCAAGTAAGGAAATGCAAAAATCAATGATGTGCGATAAAAGCTTTAATAGTTTTTTATAATTGCAACAGCACATATGTTGTTTACATGCTGGTTTGCCCTTGTGGGAAGAAATATATAGGTAGAACTAAAAGAGCACTCAAAAGAAGATTCTATGAGCATACCAGAAATATATGCCTAACGACACACTCAGTTTCCAACCATTATAAGTTAGTACATAACCAAAACCCTACATGTACTACAGTATTTGTATTAGAGCAAACTAATCACAATATTAAGGGAGGGGATAAATTTACTAGGTTGAGACAGAGAGAGACCTTCTGTATTTATCAGTTTAATACTTTAAATCCAGGGGGTCTCAATATTAACCTAGATCTGGCTGCATTTTAATGATATTAGATATCATGTCAGTAATAATTAAATAAATGTTTATTAAATATTTATCAAATATTTAATGAAGGTAATTTTAGTATTACATTTACAAATTTTTTTACATCTATGTTTTTAAAAAAATGTCTTTTATGGATGAAGAAGAAGTTACAGGTCTGTGAGAGCCAGAAATCTTGATTGTTTGTAGGTGACCAAATACTTATTTTCCACCATAATTTGCAAATAAATTCTTACAAAATCAGACAATGTGATTTTCTGGATTTGTTTTCTCAGTTTGTCTCCCATAGTTGAGGTCTACATATGGTGTCAATTACAGGCCTCTCTCATCTTTTTAAGTGGTGGAACTTGCACTATTGGTGACTGACTAAATACTTTTTTTCCCCACTGTATTGGCCAAAGTGGCTTCTTAAAACCCAACAAGTCTGAAGAACTAGTAATCAAACAAGCAGATAAGGGTGGGGGCATAGTAGTCCAAGAGAAAGTAGAATACATCGCAGAACCTCACAGAATATTTAATGATTCTGAGACATATATAAAACTTAAAATAGATCCCACTAAAAAATACATTCAGGAACTAAACTCAATTTTAGATGGTGCTCTAAAAAATGATCTAATTGATAAAAAATCACATACCTACCTACTCAATAAGGAACCAAAAATCCCTATCTTTTACCATGTACCGAAGACTCATAAAGCAGTAAAAAAAATCCCCCTGGCAGACCAATAGTGTCAGGGATAAACTCCCTGACAGAAAATTTAGCCGAATTTTTGGATTACCATCTGCAACCAATCATAGTCAAACAAAAATCTTACCTACGAGACACTACAGATTTAATCAACAGATTACAACACATAACATGGAAAGAACAATACATATGGGTGTCTTGTGATGTAGTCAGTTTGTACACTGTGATTCCTCTTGACAAAGGTATCACTTTTTTACGTGAACAGCTTCTTAAAGATGGAACATATAATGATGAGTTCATCAATTTCATCATGATATGTTTGCATTTCATACTACATAAAAACTATTTTGTTTTTAACGGTCAATACTACCTTCAGAAAACAGGAACGGCAATGGGGAGCAAAGTAGCTCCATCATTTTCCAACCTGTATATATCTCATTGGGAAGACTCAAAAGTCTGGCAAGATTGCCCATACATACAGTATATCGTTCACTATATCAGATACATAGATGACATCTTAATAATCTGGAGAGGCAATGAGCAACTATTAGAGTTTATAAACTATGTGAACAATAATGAGTATAATCTACAGTTCACTTTTAAGTACAACAAGAAGAGCATAGATTTTCTAGATATTACACTATACAACAACAGTGAACAGACAAAACTATACAGGAAGCCCACAGACATGAACAATACATTACATGCTCATAGTGGCCACTTGAAAAAGTGGATCCACAACGTCCCTTATGGGCAATTTTTACGTCTCAAATGCAACTGTTCCCAGACTAATGACTTTTTTGAAGAATCTAATAACCTAGCCCAAAGACTGCAAGATAAACATTATCCACAATACCGAATTGAAGAAGCTAGAAAAAGAGCAGAATCAATGGACAGGAAAGAACTTCTGAAGAAAAAAACAATAAACTCTGAAAATACAAAAACATTAATACTTTTTGTATCTAAATACAACAAAGATGCAAATAAAATAGCCAGTATAATAAAAAAAAACACTGGCATATAGTTTTGTCAGATCCAATTTTGGAAAATAAAATTTCAGATATTCCACAATTTGTTTACACAAAAAACAGAAGTTTAAAGAATTTGCTCACTAGCTCAGATATTAGGAAGAAGAAGTCTAACAACAGCACTACAGTCAAGGGAGTAGTAGGGACATATAGTTGCAATAGTCCAAGGTGTTCCTGTTGTGAATATATAGCATCCAAATCAGTTCAAAATAAAATTATGCAGCCTGATATACATGTATAAAGATCCTTCTATAATTGCAATAGCATCTATTTGCTAATCTGCCCTTGTGATAAAAAGTATGTAGGTAGGACAAAAAGACCGTTAAAACAACGCTGTTATGAACATAGAAGAAATATCAAATTGGGTGTGAAAACACATTCAGTATCCGAACATTACAGACTATATCACAACCGTAACCCTACAGGTACAAAGGTTCTTGTGTTAGAGCAAATACACCACAATGCACAGTGGGGAGATAGATTTATCAGACTGAGGCAGAGGGAGACCTTCTGGATTTACAGACTCAATACCTTGAATCCAGGGAGTCTAAACATCTGCCTCGACTTAGCAGCTTTTTAAAGGTTCAGAGGTCCATGTCAATTACCAGTCTTGGTATAACAAGAATATAGTGATTACGGCTATAGTTAACTTTGACTTTTTATAAGTGGAGAATGAATGAGTTAAATTCCAAATTCACATTGATTTATTCAGCTTACTCCAGGATTTAAAATTATATAGTACAGTGTTAGCATGTACAAACCAAGACTGATAATTGGATGTTAAATTTATTGAATGATACTAATAATTAAGTGTAAGAAAATATTGTATGTAATGTTTGTTGTTATCATATAATTATTCATACTTGTAACACTAACCTATATCCCTTATTTAATACTATATGCATGCGCAATTTCTACTTTATATTTATTTTTATGGGAAGATTAATCTCCTTTTCTATTTTGTGTGAAATAGAGATCATAAGTCTCAGCGGAACAAGCATATGGAGTTGATCACATATTATTTAATAGTATTACTACGATAAATTATTTAATAGTATATACAATTTGAACATGAGACATAAGTATTAATTAGCATGATTTTGATTACATATAACAGCTCTAATATGCTTGCACCGGCAGTGACAATTGAATTGGACTGTAGCTGTAATAAGGTGTACTGGAGATATCGGCAGTGAGCATAAGTTCTATATTAGCACTTAATTGCAATCCGGAAAGAGCAGGGAGATTCAAAGGATTATGAACATAAGAGCGTTCCACATACAGGAAGTGACGCTAATACACATCACATCCGGATATCCGGCAACAACAGCACTGAAACGCATGTGCGTTCCACTAACAGGAACCACATGCAATACATCTGGAAGTCCGGCTGGAAGAGAGAGATATGAGAGTGGTGGAACGCATATGCGTTCCACACACAGGAAGTGATGCGGATACGCGTCATATCAGGGCACTGCCAAATAGGGAAGTGTATGAGGACTAAAAACCCGCTGTTTACTCCAAAACAAACAAACTCCTGAGGAAGGGATTTTACATTCCGAAACACGTAGAGTTGGGGAGGACGAGTTGCAGAACTGCGTGGACAGACTCTACATAGACCAGCATACGGTTGTACCCCCTGAGAGACTTGGTGATACTGAGAGGCAAGCATTGCCTGTTTTAAAGCGATTGTTTTACAGTCATATTGTGAGTACATTTTAATCTTTTTAATTGAGCATATTAAAAACATTAATACACTATGGGATACTCTTGGTCTTTTTGGAGCATTAAAAGCTGATACTGCAATGAGAGGAAGAGATATAAAGTACCTCTAAAGTGTTGTTACAGTCGGTCTTCTATTATTTATATCTGCTTGAAGCTGAAACTGCTGGGAGAGAAAGTATCTAAAGGTTTTGTGACTACGAGCTTGTTATCATTATATATCTGGTGAGCGCATAGATTTATCATTTGTCGGCACGTGGTGTGTGTGCATCTTTATATTACCACCTTCACATTTTACACTTATATTGGGACTTTTGGTTTCCCCTTTCATATATCTACATCAAGGATAAAGCACTATTGGTGCGTTGTTTTTATTGCGCTTCTCCACAGTGTTTCTTCTGGAGGATTTGTTGTTTAGGGAGGAGGAGCAAATCCCCTTGGAGATAGCAGCATAAAAGAAGAAGTTACACATTATCATTTAGTGAGCGCAGTGGGACTGCTTGTTTAAGTCTGAAGGATCGTGAGGCCCCACTAACATGGTCTGTATTCATACTGAAAATAAGATCTAGTGAGCTTTTGCCATTCTGCTCCACGGGAGGTCTCTGTCCTCCCTGAGCTTGCCTTAGGACACCTGTGTTATGGTACGACAGGTGTACCACCCCAGTCAAACTCCCCACCTGCCACTGTCCACGGAGTGTCCACTGTCCTCCAAAGGAATGTCGACTTTATAGTCTCGCATTGAACCCCTCTGTGACCTCATGCTGCTGCTGCCACCACTTCCACACTGTTATTGTGGCACTCTGAGAACTCGGGCTATTCCATCCTTCACACTGAATTAGTTTCACTCTGTGACCTCATGCTGCTGCTGCCGCCACTTCCAAACTGTTATTGTGGCACTCTGAGAATTCAGGCTACTTCCTTCACACTGAAATAGTGTCAATCTGTGACCTTATGCTGCTGCCACCTCCACACTCTGTGGCCCTCAGCTTGGTTCTTTCCATCTGGTGCTAACATTACCTTGTCAGGCTGCATTCCCACTTAAGCTATGTCATTAGTTTGGTACCTGTAAATGCCCAGAGACGTGAAGTGTGTAGGGATTCTAACAGCTACAGCTGTCATCTGCATGTAATTTTAAGGCACAGCATTGTATGAAGATCAAATCATGCTCCCTATGCCTATTTTAGCATGGCACTATGTCCTACGGCACTCAGATTCTTGAATAAATTTGGCCCGAACTAATCATTTAGGAAAAAAATCGGTGAATCAAGCGAATCGAATTTTTGAAAAATTCGGCCATCTCTACATTAACAACTAATCATGAACATATATTGGTTATCAGCGATGTAGAGTCCTTATACACCTCCATCCCTCAGAACAAAGGCTTTTATGCCATTTAGTATTTTTTATGGATGGCCTTTAAGGATGAGTATCAGCATAATGAATTTTTTTAGGAACTTTTTAAACTTGCTTTACATCATAATTATTTTCTGTTCAATAATACCATTTATCTACAGACAGTAGGTACAGCGGATGAGGGCCAAATGAGTTTCCTCAAACACAAATCCTTATTTAGGGTGATGGGAGTGAGAGTACTGAAGATTTTAAATTTTTTTCAGTATTCATCGAGTTGTGGCTCCACTACATAGATGATATTTTCAACTTGTGGCGGGGCCCAGTTAAGATTTTAGAAGATTTCTTTGAAATTAACAAAATATAACAACCTTGATATAAAACTTACTTACTCCTTCTCTGACAAGACTATAGACTTTTTGGATATTGCAGTCAAAAAAGAAGCAGAAGGGCACCTCTATACTGATCTTTACAAGAAATCAACTGCTACAAATAGCTTGCTATCATCCTAGCCCCTTACGCAGGTTGATTCCAAAAGAGCAATTTATTCGCATTTTCAGAAATTCTACCCTAGATAAAGACTTTTCAATTTGAGCAAGAGAATTAGAACATAGATTTCTTGAAAGACGGTACCCCAAAAAAAACTTTATCTCCAAAGCAAAATAAACGGTCAGTACATACACACAGAAGACTGTATTAAACCGTAATGTTCAAATTAACAAATCAAGACAAGAAAGTTTAGTTAGGTTTTTCACCACCTACAACAATCAGTGGTATAAAGTTAAATTGGCATATTTTGAAATCTGATACTTTTTTCATCAATTTAGTCATTGACTGCCCTACTCTAACTGCTAAAAAAAGTAGGCAACTCAGTGACATCTTGACAAAAATCCACTTTGAGTTACCTGAAATCTAACTCAAATGTGGCCTTTCCATCAAAGGTTCCTTTCCCTGTAGCAACTGTACTTTTTGCGGTTTCCTTCGCAAAACCGAGACAATTACAATTACAAACAATTGAACAAAGAAATGGAATTCATGCATTTTATCTGAGATATAAAAAAAGGACTTGGAGAATTTTTTCTTTATAATTTTCTTTGTTAATGTTTTTCTTTTTTTTTTTAGAAAGAGGATTTAAGGACAATTTTACAATCTTCATTCTCTCATTTAAATATTCAGACATCATGATGATGTCCTTTTGATGAATGCAACTCCAGAAGAAGCAAGTATCAATTATCAAAGATGGAATCAATTTTTACACAGAGGATAAACATATTATCACCCTTCATTATAACATAAAAAAGCACCTTTGGAAGATGACTTTGAGGATGTACTTAACAACACTAACTTCTTCACTGAAATATACAGGCATTACTGTCTCTACAATTTGCTATGAACTATAAAAGAACTATATACAGTATATTTAACTATAAAAAGCAAGTTTTCAGCTTTTAGAGATGGATCTACTTCCCCTTTGAAGATATTTGTCATTGCCTCTCTAGCACATAATACAAAATAATGCAGCATTTTTTTATATAACTTTATTACTTGTGAATATTTTTGTCTATGATTAATATTGGTTGTTATTTAAGATGTATAATTTGTGTAGATTCATTATATACACTACACCTATTCAAACCGCTGTTTTATATACTGTAGTTGATATTGTAGTATAGAGGAGTTTGGGCACTCCCATAAAGCAAAATGTATATAATTTAAATTCCCCCAAATTGTTTTATACAGTATATCTTCTGTTAGACAGGATTTGTTCCCCTTTAGGGACTTTACTCTAAAGCTAAAGAGGTTACTTAGCTACAGGTGACACCTCACGGCAAAAGGGGGTATTATGTCTTTTAGTGGAAAGTTTATAAGTAGAAAAACTAAATGCCTTATGGGGGAGATCCATGAAAAAGAATAAGTTTTTCCCTGCACAGAAAATCAGGGTTTCTTAACGGAGAACTGGAGAGAGTACAACACTTCCATTATGTGAACCCACTGGTAATATAATTATTTTTCCATGAGATGGAAGCTCCTCACAGAGCGAGGGATAATTTAGGATCATTATAATTGACCCACAGGGAGAAGGGGTGCACCTCTGGGCATGCTGGGATTTGTAGTTCCTACATCTACATTTATGCTAAGGTCTAGTCATTGCGTAATGGCCTGGGCTAATGAGCGCTTTATTAACCGGCAATACTACAAGAATTTTCACCGAAATACTGATACTGATAGCAGGGAGAATCCTGTTACTACGCAAATGGAAAATCACCAGAATCCCAACAATACAACAAGTGATCAAGGAGGTGGACACTAACGCACATTATGAAGCAGCAGCGGCACTAGCACACCACAGTGTAGAATCATCAATAACTAACTGGACATTTTGACACCTTAGTGACAAAACCATTGATGAATAAAGACTCGCAAACCCAAAGCAACAATAAAAAGGAAAATAACAGAACAGCGGACTATGCAATGCAGACCCCATGTCCCTTCTCCACCATACCCCCACCTTACCTATCACCCACATCCAATTTTTTTCTTTACTTTTTCACTATTACCACTGAAATAGAACCTTTGGCTATATCAATCAGACAAAACAACAAAATAGAAGGACTTAGGTTTGGACCCGTAGAAGAGCATGTATCACTATACGCAGATGACATATTAGTATTCTTTGCAAATCCAGACCAAGCACTCCAGAATTTACTAGAGGAAGTGGTCAATTTTAGTAAATTCTCAGGACTAAAGGTGAATTGGAGTTAGTCCACAATCTGTCCCATAAATAAAATCAATATCAACCAAGAAATGTGAAAAACCCCACTAAAATGGACCACACGATTCACATACCTGGGAGTTAAAATAGCCACAAACGACTTTGTTAAACTCATCCTTGACCCACTAATAACTAAATTTACAAATACCCTGCAGGTATGGAATAATCTCCCCCTTACACTATGGGGACGAATAAACATTTTCAAGATTATTTTCTAACCCCCAACGTACATCACCCAAATAACATTTAAAAGAATAAACAGCATAGTAATCCCTTTTATCTGGAAAAACAAGAAACCCAGAATCACATGGTCTAAACCAGCGTTTCCCAAACGCTGGGTCGCGACCCGGTACCGGGCCACGAAAATTATTTGCCGGGTCGAGCGCCGCTCATGAATATTTATGAGCCGGGTTCTTGATGATGCTACACGCATTGCGTACAATGCGTGTAGAACCCGGCTCATAAATATTCATGAGCAGTGCCGTGAGCGAAGGTAAGGGACTTCGCGCATGCGCACGGCACCGCTCATGAATATTCATGAGTGGCGTTCTTGTGACCCGGTTATTTTTGTGCTTATCCTTTGTGCCGGGTCACGAAGGATAAGCACTAAAATAACCGGGCCACAAAAAAATAAACTTTGGGAAACACTGGTCTAAACTAACAGCAAAACCTTCAGCAGGAGGCCTGGCACTACCAGACATCAAAACCTATTATATTAGTGCACAACTAAGCTACATTCCCCACAAGGAGACAACCCATGTACAGTCTTACATGCCCTGGAAACAGTGCTCCCTAGAAGCACTAGCCAACACACCATACAAAAAATTAACAGATCTCAAAACCAACTTAGCAGTAATAAAAATGCCATGTAAAATATGGCAGAAATACCTACTCAATGAGGGGCTGCAAAATCCACCATCACTAAATACCATACCAATATGGGCAAATTCACTCCTACCACACTTCAGAAACATTCCTAACGTAACATTTTGGACATCTAGGGGAATTAAAAAACTACAAGACATTGTTGAAAATGACTCTTTAATTTCTTTCTCAAAACTAATAGAGGCACACAACTGCAATACAAACCATATACTAATTTACATGCAGCTGCAAGATGCCTTTATACATCAATTCAAATGCCTTAATCTAAAACTACAGTATGACACCATAGATCATTATTTTCGAAATACAGAAAATCCAAAAATGGTATCTACAATCTATAACGCAGTCCAAATGTCAGCTAACATTAAAATAGAAAGATTGATGCAGAATGCAGGGTTTTTAACAAGGAATAGACTTCTAAATATTTATTTACAGAAGCCAAAGGTAAAGCTGTGTGCTTAGTTTGCTTCGAGGAAAGTGGCAGCTTAGATCTCTGCTCTCCTGCACCCTCAACGATTATCAAGGGTTACCAGGCATTTTTCCATCCTAAATCCACCCAAACCGCTTACCCTGAATGTGGAGACAAGACAAAGGTTCCCAGCCGATCCTTTGCTCCCCCGGCAGACTCCCGAACCTGTGGAGAGAACAGCGCATGTGACAGCCTGCAGAGCCTGACAGCCGATAAACTCTGAGCAGCTGACAAGCACCTTGTGAGTAATACACTGAGACACCTGCTCGCGATCTAAGCACTTAGCTGCCCGGTGAGCCTAAACATACCAGAGTACTGCTGAGAGACGGTGTGAGACTGTCAAAGCGCTATCAGGCTCTGTGATCCCCTGAGTGGCTTAAAGTAGCCATGTGCGCTAAATAGAGCAGGCAACTGGGCCTAGCTGCACGCAGCACAGGGCCTCACACAAAGCTATTGGAGGGTGACGGCCCATAGAACTGAAGATGAATACAGCTCTCCTCCAGAGGGGAAGGCAATCTGCAAGGAGCACATAAGAAGCAGTGTAGGTACTCCCTGAAAGATATCTGGTACACAATACTATCAGGCCTCAGGCACATCAAAAACAGGAGATCAGGGACACCTTACAGTTAGGGGGCAAAGGAGAAGAAAAGGGGTGTGAGAGAACCCCCCCATACTCCTTTCAGGCAAGAGCAAGCACCTAAAGCTCAGCACCTCCACATAAAAGAACACCCCCTCTCTCTTTAGCAGAGCAGTAGCAAATTAAAAGAGATATTTCTTCTACAAAATAGCATTAGGGTGCATTCCCCGAAGAGAAGACACTTATACCACTAAAACTATTTCTGCCACAACTGCCAACGGCATAAAATAATGGCAAGCACCCGACAAAAAGGCACATCACATGAAACAAATACGGACTTCTTCAAAAGCCGAGCCTCAGCTAAGCAAAACAAATTAAGCCCAAATACAGAGGACCCACAAGAACAAGACAATATGGCCTGCATAAAGAAGGAGCTTCAAGACTTAAAACAGCTAATTTGTGGACTAAAAGAAGATATACATAATGAGCTCAAAAATTCACTAGCTGAACTCTCTAACTAAATCAAATCTGTAGACAACAGAACAAAAAAATTAGAGAGCATAACATCTTCTCTGTAATCTTCCACAGAAACTATGGAAGTTCAAATTCAAGATCTACAGACACAAATAAGGGATATACAAGAAAACCAAGAGGATCTGGAAAACAGGAGCCGGCGGAATAACTTGAGAATTAAAAACGTCCCGGAAGACGTCCTGTTCTGTCCAGCAAAATTATTATGCTGTTAAAAGCATTGTGTTATATGACTATGCTATTCAGGGTGTTTAGAGCTCCATCTCTTGGCAGCACTTAGCATAGTTTTTCTTGTAAATAAGACACAATGTATTATGGGTAGAGCAAAGCCTACTGGGAGCTAGATCAGTCTGAATCAGGAAGTTCTCCACAGTACATTCATGTTCATGCTCCTGCATAGAGAATTTACCTATCCTGGTCAAAGCATATCTGGTAAGGGAACAATCTCTGTTAATGCTATTGTGGGATATACAAAGAGAAATGAACACCCCCCAAAATTAAACATTTGCTATAATTAA
>WMED01007030.1:0-17954 GCA_019650415.1 Pipa parva
AGGGGAATGCTGGGACAGAAGAGAAGCTGGGAGTGGGAGCGTGTGGCAGGGAAGTTAACAGTAGCCGTATGACACAAATAGTAGTAACTGACAAGAAGAAACTGAAGAAGCCAGAGTGAATACAGCCACTGCAAAGACAGCAGACAGCTGTTACACTCTCTCCGGGTGCCAAGGACCCAGCAGTCTAACCCTCACCTGTCCCCGTTCCGTACTCCCGGCAGCTCTGTACGCTGCTCTACCACCCCGGCCCGCTCCTGTCTTTTTGGCGCCTCCCCTAGTCGCCTGACATCTTCCCCATGACGCCAATCACACGAGGAAGTTTCAGCCAATAGGAAAAGAAAAAGTTTGAAGGGAAACGCCCCGCTGCAGCTCCTTGGGAGATGTAGTTCTTATATGTCTATCTTCCTAGTGTTTTGAAAGGCCAATGTCAGAATGCAGCACGTGTCTTTGTCTCGACCAATGATCAGTCGGGATTGCTTTTTCCGCATGGTTGCCATAGGACCAACGACTCTTCTTCCCAGCTAAAGCAGGAAGGGTATTTTACCAAGTACTACTAGTAAACGTAAGCTAAAGCCAATAGTACCATCCAGTGGCTCTCAAGGGATATTGGGATTTACATTTTTATAAATAAAAAATTAAAAGTTTGGAGTGGCATTTACTCCTACAAAATATTTAAATTCATGATTTATTTTGCTTTAATTTCTGCCATATTTTATTAAAATTAAATGATCAGGGACACCAGAAAAGAAAATGATTTGGATTACAAAGGAATCTATGTAGATGTAGTACCTGTAAACATGTCATCTTTAAAGTTGATCTTGATTACTTTGTGTTATCTCTCTCTTGCTGGCTGCATCCAGTGGGCTTTCTGGGGCACTTGATTAAGATGTATCTAAAGTTCCATAGGAAATAATATGATTAGGTGGGTGGGGGGGTTGTATACTTAAAGGAGAAGTAAATTAAGCCCTGAACATAACTTCTAAGTGTCCTGGATACCACAGATTGTCCTGTTTTTCAGGTCCAGTTCCGGGGGTCCAGGGTCCCCCAGCCACTGATGGCTGGCCTTGTCACCAGCACAAAGCTGATCAAGAGAAAGTAGGTGGTGGGCCGGTGACCTAAAGACTTCACCAATGCACAACCAATCAGATAACAGTAGTCAATGCTGTGGCGATGTCACTGTCGGTGGCAGCATGGTCTCTCTGTCCTCCCATGGAAAATTGTCAGGTATGCCTGAAAAGGCATTTGTAGGTTGGAAATAAACTTGCCAATGGCACTCCTGCCAAACACAGAGGGGGGAATTCACCATTCAGCGAAGTGAGCTCCAAAGCCTTCGGCTCACTTCGCAAATGGTATTGTGCGCATGCTGATGTCCTGCATGCGGACATCAGCATGTGCATTAAAGGGATTCCCGTCTCGACGAGACCAAAAGAGTTGCCCGAGATGGGAATCCCTTTAATGCGCATGCTGATGTCTGCGCGCAGGACATCAGCATGCGCACAATACCATTTGCGAAGTGAGCCGAAGGCTTCGGAGCTCACTTCCCTGAATGGTGAATTCCCCCCAGAATCTTTTGTCAGCTTCTCTGGGTGCTCTTCCCAGGTGCTGTGCATCAATGGTGTGCACATGCACAGAAGCACAGTTAAGGGGAAATTGTGCTTTGTGTTTAGAAGACAGAGGTGGGTAGGTGACTAATGAAAATGAATAATTTGTTATAAATAAAAACCATAAAGGCAATATTAGCCAAAATAAACAGTAATGAGCGACATCTCTTTTATATTGTTTACAGAAAAAACACAAAGGCAATTGTAGCCAGAATAATTCAGCAACAAACAACTGGTCTTTTTGCAAAACTTTTCTACCAGTAAATTTTGGAAACTTATTTTCTTACATAGTAAAGTCACGACTGCGACTCCATAGTAAAGTAGCGACTGCGACAATACTCTCATTATAAAGAGTAGTACACAGAGTAACGGAGTAAAAGTAGCATTTTTCTCACCACAGATTTACTCAAGTAAAAGTAAAAGTCTTTTCGCATTAAACTACTCTCACAAGTACAATTTTTCCAAAAAGCTACTTGAGTAAATGTAACTTGTTCCTACCCACCTATGCTAGAGGAGAGGGGATTAAAGGGAGTAATTCAGCAATGTGCGAAGTGACCTCCGGATCCTTCGCATCGCTTCGCACTGACTGTTATGTGCTTGCTGATGTCCTGCACGCGGACATCAGCGAACGCTTCACAGGGATTCCAGTCTCGGCGAGACCACTCGAGTTGCCTCGCTGAGACTGGAATCCCTTTAAAGCGTTCACTGATGTCCGCGTGCAGGACATCAGCGAGCACATAACAACATGTGTGAAGTGATGCGAAGGATCCGGAGATCACTTCGCACATTGCTGAATTACCCCCTAAGTGGCAATCATCAGAGGGAGGGAAGGGCTCGCAGACCAGCTATGTATCCTTGTGATCTTATACTGTATTGTTTAATGCATTTTCCCATGTCTGTATTTTATTTTTATTACTGAACTGTACAGCGCTGCGTATGTTTGTGGTACTTTATAAATAAAATTATACATACTGTACATACAGAGACTGTGTTTGTCAAGAATGCAATTGGAATGTTTAATTTCTTCCTACAAACTTAATCAGCCATTTTCTGGCCTTGACATTAAAGGGCCTAATTCACCATTGTGCGAAGTGAGCCGCGAAGCCTTCGGCTTACTTCGCAAATGGTATTATGCGCCCGCTGATGTCCTGCATGCGGACATCAGTGAGCGCATTAAAGGGATTCCAGTCCCGGCGAGGAGACTCGAGTGCTCTCGCCGAGACTGAAATTCCTTTAATGCGCTCGCTGATGTCCGCGTGCAGGACATCAGCGGGCGCATAATACCATGTGCGAAGTGAGCCGAAGGCTTCGCAGCTCACTTCAAATTTAAGCTGGTCATGCATTTAAAAAAATGTGCAGTTTTACTTGTAAAACCTGCTGTTTCACAGCTTTGGCAAATCTAAATTCTTTACAATTTTTAGATTGGAGTATATTGTAGTTGTGAGATAGCTGCCTTTCCCTTAGAAAAAAACTGAGCCATCAACATTGTTCTGCTCCATAGTCTCTTACATACAAGGGTCACCCCAAGTTTAGGTTTTATAGAGTTCTCCTTTATATGTATTCAGATTAGGGATGTCCAAACTGTCTGTCCTGGGTTACTGGGAATTGTAGTTCATGGCCTGCTGTAGGGACACAGATCGGTTATGTTAAAATTCAAATGGAGATCTAACAGTCAAGAAGGAGAAGCAGCTGACTTTTGCACACCTGCAGTCTTAAAATATGAGTCTGTGGATCATCTGATGATGTGTTACTCTGATTCAGGGGAGAAGGGAGTTAGATGGGACCAGTGATCAGCTTTTTACAGTAATTATATTTAAAATCATATTGCATATTGGTGATATCTGATATGTCAGTCATGGAGTTTAATTAAGCTATTTGAGACTCTATATGTCCCTTTTAACCATATGTTCACTCACCACACTTGGTGAGCCAGTACTGTGTACCCCTACTATGTACTGTAAAGGGAGCTTGCATTTTGGGATTAGAGCACCCCTATAAGCAATAACATTACATAAGCAAATACCAGGAGCGTGCAAGCTGTGATGTACACAGGAAAAGCAGTGGCACAACAAGGGAAAGTTCTAAGTCTAATTAGTCTCACAGGAAATGCACCAGATTTAAGACAAGTTCATTAGCAGACACCAGGCCTCTAAGGGATGGAAAGGGATGCAACTAACTATTGTAAAACATAAAGGATGGTCCCAGTATTTATCCAGGAGCTTTTTAACTCATCTCACCCTGAAATCCAGAATATCTGAATGCAGAAGCCCACTGACTCTCTTTACATGAGTAGAATGGCTACCTTTCCATCGAAAATTTTGAAAAACTCACTCTCGAAAACTAGAAAAAAAATCTTGCGAGATTTCACTCAGTAAACTTGGAAAGACCGAGAGCGGTCTTTCCCAGTTTAATAAATTTCTCCCTTTAAATCGTTCATGTCAGAAAAGAGACATTGGCACAGCTGTAGAAACTGGGAATCACTGGAGAACATGGTGAATTTCAGTCTGGCCTATCAAAACACCAGAGGATCCACCAGTGGGCCCCAGTATTAGGGGACCCAGGCCTGGTGCCAAAAAGCATCTATTTTAACAATTGCAGGTTCCTTAGCTTAGCTTCTTGGGTGGGCTCAAGATGCCTCAGTCTGACACTGGATGCCTGATCCCCAATAATTTAAGACCTTGAGAGTGAGGAGCACTGAGCAGTAAGTAGTCATGGACCCACGGGGGTCGAGAACCGCTGTGGTACCCGGAAGCGCCCACTGGACCCTTCTTATAAGGGTTCCTGTGGAGTGACGTCGGGCGAAAACGTCACCACGTGACGCGCGTACGTGATGACGTTTGGCCGAAACGTCATCACGCGGTGCGCGGTGACGTCAGCGCCGGGGGTCGCGACCCACAAAAGGTTGAGAACTGCTGCATTAAAAAATGTGAACTCTCAATGTGAACCCCAGGATCCTTTATCTTCTCACACAAGGTGCAATGATACCACTCGCACTACAACTATCATAGTGAAAAATCAGTTTTACACATCTTGACTGGTAAAATCCCGCCTGTATAATATTACCTTTACTTAAACCGTTGTATGATTATCATAAACCAGTAACTACTCACAGAGGCAGTACTGAAATTTTATACATTTATTATAAGTACAGTGTTAGATATAAAATACAAAATAAAATAAAACTTAGCTAGTCTGAATACGACAGCTACAGTTACAAAAAGTTTAATATATGCTTTATGTCTGTGTGTGTGCGAGTGTGTGTAAAAAAGAGTGAGCAATCAAGAGCTCAAGAGAGTGATGCATGTATACCATTTAAACCCAATAACAAAAAAAACCTCTTTATCCTGTTATGGTCAAGACCAGAGGAGTTACACACCCCTGTCCAAATCGTTATTGTAATTTGATTCCTCTGTCTTGTTAAGGTTTTTGTGTGATGGCGCCATATGCTTACTGATTAACCCTTTCATTAATGGGTAGTATGATGATTACATCATATTATACATATTCATATAGAATATTTTAGAATTGAATTCAAAGAAAGTTGAGAGGTATGGGTTCGCATGGATGCCTCCAATGACATTTTTGCTATCTCATTCCTATTGCTTGATCAGAATCCAGCAGAGTTTGGTAATGAGGAACAAACCAGTAAAATATTAGTTGGTTTTGAATTCATATTTGTTTTCTATTTAAATTATTGCAGGAATGTTGCCCCACTAGGGTCAGGTTCACCTTGAAAATAACTTACAATTTTTTGTATCAATAAGTGTAATGTTCATCCCAAAGAACAGTGAATCCTTAGGATATGGATAGTTTACAATGGCGTCTATTGCGTAATAATTTTTTTTTTTTTGTAATTCATAATTTACTGTTGGAGAAATTGTGGCACACAGCATCACCTACTGTCTGTTTTACAAACTGCAAAAATAGCAAGATACAGTACCACCTGCTGTACACTAAGGTTCAGGACAGATGTCTATGCAAATTAATATGAAGAAAATTGCAGTCTGACCATTCCAGTAGTGTGACTACTTGTGTTTAATATAAACCAGTAGCATGGCAAATTTCGGGATAAAAGCCCTTTCTTCATTTGAGAAAGGGCTTTTAGCCCGAAATATGTCATGATACTGGTTTATATTAAACACAAGTAGTCACACTACTGGAATGGTCAGACTGCAATTTTCTTCATATTGTGTGAATTTGTGCCAAGGTGGATGTATTGTGTCGCATTGTGTCGCAGTGGCCTGAAGAATTATCTTCTGCATCCAGTGGAACAGGACCCTACTTGATTAGCTGTCTATGCTCTATACAGGTTATTACACCCTTGACTTCTTTTTTAGCATGTTGTAGATTGGAGCATTAAAATACAGTTTTATAGCCTTCAGTTGTTTTTTTTTTTAATTAGTCTTCTTCATTTTGCTTCACTTTTTGTTTTATTTTGATTAATTAGAAGGTCATTAACCCATTGGCAACCATTTTATCAATTAATCTGAGCCTGACTTGTTTCTAAATTTAGAATTTTTTTTACATGAAATATCCTTCTGTTCATCCCCTGTGCTATTGCCATCAAGGCTGTACTTAACTTAGTGGCAGGTTACTAGGTTCATTCATCCTAGCAACCAGCAGACTGGAAAGAATGAAAAACAAAGACTAAGGCCCTAATTCACCATAGTGCGAAGTGAGCCGTGAAGCGTTCGGCTCACTTCTCACTATGGTGAATTAGGGCCTAAAAATTGTTTTAGAATACACATATCTATAACATGCTAACATTTAAATCCAAGGTAGACAACCCCTTTAAATAATACACCGATTTATCTTGATCCTACATTTGGCTAAAAAAAAAATGACAGTATTTATTTCTATATTAATGCATACAGGCCAGTATGTTCACTGTTAAGGAGATAGAATGATTCATGCAGTTAAAGAAAAGTAAAATATTTCTTTAAGAAAGGTGTTTAAAATTGCATTCACTTTTCAAGATTAATTTTTTAAAAAGTAGAGAAGTGATTAAATGATTTAAGACCTCAGTGGAAGGTGTCTTTAAAGAAAGGGGGGATTATTCATCAAAGTACAAACAGTCGCACAGAAGTGTGAATTTGCATCCATTCACCGCTTCTCCCACTTTGTGTAGGACTCTCCAATGTAAAGAATTCCCAAACAACTAGACATCTTACTACAGTCACATACATATGCACCTCTATGCATCACTTTGTGTGCGCCTGCACGTGACAGCTAATTACCAGGCATCATAGGACAGCTAATTACCAGGCATCATAGAAGTGCCTAATTTATCAAGGTGTACTGCTCCGAATTTTCCAATTTGACTTCACCAGATCAAAGTGGCAAGGGAGGGGATTGATGACAGAGCTCTGATTTGGAGTAAAGCAACTGTTAATTCAATAGTCAAACAAAATATAACAACAAAGTAGCAAAATGAGTTAGCTAAACAGGTCTGAACTTTCACTTTACTCACCTTAACAATGTTATTGTGGTTATTATATGTTAAAGTTGCATTGATTCAACTGTCATAAGGACACTGATTGAATTTCTATTTATTGAACTTTCCCCTTAAAGGTCTTGGGAGTTTTTTTTCTTTCAAGAAGGTGCTAATATCTTCTGAAGATTTGGAGATGAGCTCCTCCTGACCATTATCAAAACACCTTGTATCATTGCCGGATAATTTAAAGCCATAGTGTTCTTTATGTGCCAAAGGTAGACCTGAATTTCTATTAACTATGTTTATAAGGTCCTTATCCTCCTCCAAAATGAACCGGCGGAAGTCTGTTTAAAACATGGCTGCTATTAGCAAAGATAAAAAAAACAGACAGTAAACAATAAAGTTCATGGATTTAACTTCAAAAACAAGATTTTTATAATTACTGAACTTAAAGACCATGCCAATCCAAAGGGATTTTTTTGGGGGGGTTGTTACTTCTCCTTTAATGTCCTAGACAACTGCTTGATATATCCATTGCCACAATTCTGCAGGTTTTTTCAGTAAGATTGTAAAAATGTGGATCATGAACCCAAGCAAAGGCCAGGATCACACTGGCTGATTTGTAGCTGAGCTGTTTTTAAATAAGCACATTATTTTCTATGGTGAAAGACAAAATAGACTGTGTGGATTATCACATAAGAAACAATGGA
Organism: Pipa parva; assembly: GCA_019650415.1. Classification (NCBI taxonomy): domain Eukaryota; kingdom Metazoa; phylum Chordata; class Amphibia; order Anura; family Pipidae; genus Pipa; species Pipa parva. Next base: position 7,746 of record WMED01007030.1, read on the forward strand.
TCCTTTTTTTTTCAGCTCACTTATAGAAGAGCCAGTGTGGCCCTGGCTTTATACTCCACGCATTCTTCCTTCCCAGGGTAGAAGACAAAGGTGGTTATTCACTAAGGTGTGAATTCGACTGTTGAATTCTCAAACATTGGATTGCCATAGCAAATCTGTAGTCGTGACAATTTTCCATAGTAAAGTTGTGACTGCGAGAATATTCTCACTATAAAGATGCGACTATGACAGTAACAGTCTATTGCGACTGTCTTTAGCTGGCAAATTCACACCTATACACAACAATTTAGACTTTAGTGCAGCGGTTCTCAACCTGTGGGGGTCGCGAGGCCATCCCACTTGGGTCGAGAACCGCACCGACACCCGGAAGCACCCGCAGGAACCCTTCTTATAAGGGTTCCTGCAGGGTGACGGTGGCCGTAAACGTCACCACGTGACGCGCGACGTGATGATGTTTCAGCCGAACGTCACCACATGACGCGCGGACGTGATGACGTTCTGCCGAAACGTCATCACACGCGGCATGGTGACGTCGGCGCAGTGACGTCAGCAGGGGTCGCGGTCTCAAAAAGGTTGAGAACCGCTGCTTTAGTGTATAACCCCCACAGTCTCTAAAAGTCTTTAGAAGGAGCTGAGTGACTGCTCAGTGAACAGCACTCTTTAAGCTTTCGCAAAAATGTCACTGTTAAAAATAGGCTCATCAGTCAATAATAATAGTAGCAATAGAACCTGCACATGTATCAATTTTCACAAAACCATATGCCAAGAAATAGAATAAACCTTCTCAGCAACCAGGAAACTTCACTGCCAGTCATTGTAAATCCCCTATGGGTTGCAGGATGATGACATCATATGCCAGTAAGACTTTTTTTGTTTGTTTTTTTATTGCAAAGTAATGTCAGGAAAAGAATGAATGGAGATCCTATCTTATTAAAGGGCAAGTAATAAAAAAATAAAATTACAATTCCCTAATGTGTTTTCATGCCTACTACGCATTTAATTTGGGCTTTAAATTCTGAATATATGCAATTTAAAGAAAAAAAACTTTCATTTTTTGGGCTCTCTGTGTCTCTTCATAAATATGCATTAAAATAAATTTAAGCATGTTAGCTCCCAACATATTAAAATGTAAGGTAAACATCCCAATAAACTTAGCTAGTCCTCTGTAGAAATAAACAAAAGGAAATAGACCCAAAAGCTCCGTAATAAAGATTCTTCATTGCTTTATTAATATTACAATAAAAGGAATCAAAGCCGGAACTGAATGATGAAATCCATAGAACTAAGAGATAGACTAAAAGCCTGACACATTTCGCTCCAACAAAACCTTACTCGTGTGCCTATGGAGCGAAACGTGTCATGCTTTTAGTCTATCTTTTAGCTCTATGGATTTCATCATTCAGTTCCAATGAAGATTCAGTTTATAATAAAACACTGAAGAATCTTTATTACGGAACATTTGGGTCTATTTCTTTTGTTGCATATTTATTAGATCGAGAGATATCCGTGCTGGAACCAGTGCCTGGATTAAATAGGATCAGGTGATTCGCTACGTTTTTTTCAGCTGGAATGTGATTTTTGGTGTGGTTGCAGATACTGGGGCAGTTAGATTGGGAGATTTGTTTGTTTTTATGTACATCTGTAGCAATGGCGGGGTATACAATTCACATGTTGGTTACAACCCTGTACTCTTTCTTTAGAACTTTTTGAACTGGACCTGTCATTTCAGGACATGATACAGTACAGGCCTTGTATTAATGTTACCTAATGCAACATAACAGATGGCGCTGGCTTTACAAATCCAGCATTTAAAGGGAACTATAGTTCTTGAAATTTTACTACATCTTTTTGTATCTGCTTTTGTGCAACTTCCATTCCCCGAAGCATGGCTTGTTTCCCATGAGCATCAGTGATTCACAACTTTTTTTAATACTGAAAAGACCAAAAAAAGTAAACAAATAGGATGCCTCCGATTACATCAAAAGAAATGAGGTTAAGAAGTAATTAAGCATTTGCCAAAAACCACACAATATAACACAATCATTTTTCACCTCTTTCTTTTTTTTTTTGTGGTAAAATTTTTCAAATACGATATTTTCAAACATAAAAAGCGTATAGATGATCTATACAAAAATTAACCAAGTCTTCCTCCTCCAGTTACCCACATTTAGGGATAAATCACTGCCAGAGAAAGGAAGAGGGAGATCAGTTATTTACAAAAGAAATAAAGAATTGTCGTTCTGCTGATTGTGCGGCCTCGTTCATCTGGAACTTAAAAAAAAACATTTCCTTTTCCCCCCAAAACGTTTATTTGTTCAAATAAATAGTAAACCCAAGAATTACAAATATCAGGCATGGTACGTCTAGTTTAGTAAAGTCCTGGAAATTGCAATACCTTTCAGGCCTTCTGGTAAAGGAGATGAAAAGGAAATAAATCTCATTTTTTCTCTCATTTTATTTTATTCCCCTTTATATAATAAACAGGATTTGAGAGCTAAGTTTCATGACAGCTTCTGAGTGTCATTTTGCAGCAAAAGTAAAGTAGACGGACCACCTCCACCCCCCCGCTTAATGACCTTGGATTTGAACTGGTCACTGTGCTCCATGTAATTAGTGCAGGGATGCCCCATCTGCTTAGGATCAGGGATGGCATTAGGGTGTGGGAGGTTCCCTACGTAAAAGCCAAACATCGCTCCCGTTACACCTGGGCATTGTTGCAGCTTCTCATGCCATGGAAGCTCTCTGCATGAATGGTTCTTCCAGCTGTCTGCTGCAGCTTCGCCCCCCTGGGAACTAGCTGGGTTTCACCCAGAGACTCTGCAAAGCAAACACTGAGGGGGGTTATTCACTAAGGTGCGAATTCGACTGTCGAATTTGCAAACAAAGGATTCCCATAGCAAATCCGCTACAATTGTAAAGTCGCAACAATTTTTTAATGTTAAGATTGCAATAATTTTCCAATAATAAAATCCTGACTGTGACAATATTCTCATTATAAAGATGCGACTGCGACAGTAGCAGCCTATTGCGACTGTCTTTATCTGGCGAATTCGCACCTATACGCAACAATTCGGACTTTATTGAATAACGTCTCTGGGAAAAACCCTAAAATTCTCCAGTCTAGGTATAAAATGTAATAGTCCTGCCCACAGCCACCTACTGCCAGTAAGAAGGGGAACTCCAGGTCTGAAACCTCAAATGCCAGCCCTGCCTAGGATTCTGGAAGCTGTATTTCAGCTACAAGGTAAAATTCCAGATGCAGATGACTACCTTAACTTTTCAAATTGTTTCTGCCTAGCATTTCCCAAAGCACACAGAAAGTGGAACACAACCTAAAGGTGTATCTTATTGTTGAAAGCATTACCTGCACATCTGAATTGATACATAGGGGCAGAAATGTTTTATATTATTTAAACCACTAGATGGTGGTGGTGTGTTTTAACTGATAGAAAACACCTTTAGTAAGGCAAGTGGTTTGTCTTGTTATAATAAGATATATATATATATTTCATTATATATGTTCAAACAAAAGCCATATTCTGTGCAAACCGTAAGCTATGCCCTCATATGTGATTGTCTATTTAAGAGAAAATAAACTGAAGGTAGACTGTACTAGGAAAATAGGTTATATTGCCTGTAGGTATGCAGTGCAGCACAGTAAAATAATATACAAGGTATGGAACATTACTTCTCTACATATTTACATTTTTACCAATGAATATAAACTACTATATTTCTTGCCTCAACTGAGACATAGGATGAAGAGTGCCATCTTTTACAGATCAGTAGGGGGTGCTGTTGCTACTGAGTACTAACAACTGTAAGGTCAATCATATCAACTGAACCAAAAAATATATATATATAAATGGACTGAGGCACAGCGCAAACAGTCAGGCAATAAAGGGAAACTGTTCCCTCATATTTATCAGTTTTAAGAGGCATATAACAGACTTGGCATTTAAAAGGTTTAGTATTAATGTACTTTCCCTTAAGCTTGTCAAAAATAATCTAGTTTCCACTTTTCCTGGAAGTGCATTGTACAGTGGATGGTTAAATATTTTAGGGCAAATACTAACCTCTGCATGAGTAATATTACCTTCCATTTACAGAAAAGTATGAGAATGTTGCTTGTGTGTGCAGTTTTTTGCTACTGTTTTAGTATTTAGAATTTTGGGAAGCACAGATAGAGTACTGTGTAACCATATAGAGTTACTATAAATGCATCCAAAGAATTTTTAAGTTTTGCTTTTACTCTTCCTGAGGCATTCTAAGGAGAGAACAGCCAAAGGACTGTGCTATGTGACCACTAGATGGTGCTGAAGTGAAAGATGGATGGGTTATGCCTTTTGTACACACCATAACCTCTACTTCCATACTTTATTGTTTAATGAAATGTAATACCCTCATTTAAATAGAGAGTACATTTCCCTTTAATTGTCTATTTTAGTGTATTAAATAACTGGTTATAAAACAGGAAAAATGCTCTTCTAGCGGAGACTGAATTTCAGTTCAAGGGCAAGTGGTGCCTTGACTACCATAATTCTGAGGCTTGTTCCCTTCTTCACTTAAACAGCAATCTGGCTTTAATATCTGCAAGGGAGCCACTAACAGGGCAGATTTGCATTATGTGAACAGGTCAGCCTTTTTTTTTGCATTAAAGGGCAAAACAATCCAGAAGTGCTGGACATGGGTGGGCGCAAGTCAACGGCATCCCAAAGTTTTCCATCGCCAGCCCAGTCTGTTGAGATTTTAGTACCTGGTACTCCGCCATCCTTTGGTAACAGGGTATCCTAGATGAAAAGTTCAAACCTGTACCAGCAGATGTCCTGCCCCGACAGTCTAAAATTAAACTGCCTCCATTTTTAAAGTTCCTCACTCATCCATAATTTTTAGAGTTGCGACTCCAGGAGTTCATATCCTTCACACACATATAAAAATATATATATATATATTTCTCCATATATATATTTCATTTTATGCCCTATACATATACATATATATATATATATATATATATATTTATTTGTTGCTGTTGTTTATTTGTTTCCATCGCTCTCTCTCTCCATGCTGGGGGATGGGATGTCAATTGCATGATGGGAGTAGTAGGGAAGAGGTGGGCAGGTGTTTATGCAGAATATACTCAGGGTAGGCACTGTGTTACTTGCAAACATACTGGTCCACGATTTCGGTGCATTTTTTGCACTTTACGAAACAGCACCAGTGAAATTTACAATGGCAACGCTCAACCTGCACTGTCTTAAACTGGTCATAGCCTCGCCCACAGCACATCAACTCGCAGCCGTCCATGCCCTCCGATGTCTTGTTGCACTGGCGCCCATGGGTGCCTAGTGATCCGGTAGTTTCATTGTGCAGGCAGTAGTCTGGACTCTGATCTAGGTATACCAAGTCATCAGCAGTGGGTGGGTTGAAACGCTGGTTAACCTGCTCCAGCTTGTTCCGTTTGTTCAAACGCGTGGAGGCAGCACTGTCGTACTTCTCCTTTAAGTATTCTCCCACCTTGCGGAAATCAGCAAGTTGCAACCAGCAGGTTTTAAGGCTACAGGACCCAGAAACTCCATGACATTTACAGGCAACATCAGCCATTTTATAAACAGCCTGAGGGAAAAAAAAAAAAGAGAGAAAATATTATGGTTAGAGAAAAAAAAAAGCATTAGATGCACCTTAGTGGTAAAACAGCCTGCCTCATTCAATCAGAAGCTGCAATCCAATATGCTGAAAGTTATCAGCTAACATCATTAGGTCGATGATGACACACCTGACCAGCCAAAATTTAGATCTGGGGATTATATAAATGCAAATGGATGCATTTCAAGAGTTAATCCTGGGTTTTGTTTAAATTAGTATTATTCTTGAAAATTATTGATTAAGAAAAACACACTAAATAGATTTTTTTGCTAAGTAAAACAAGATAACAACAGTATGTTGTTATCTTGTTTTTATCTGGTTTAAATGCTACTCATTGTTACTGTGGTCTTTGTATGCTTATTGATCCTTGCTTGTTATCCACTGTCTATTACTATTTGCCGTTGTGGTTGCAATTGTCTTCTCTAATCTATGACGCATCTGTAATTTCACTGATTTGTATATACTGTACTTATCCAGTTGACAAATAAATAGACTACTGCTCTGCCTCCCCCCCTCATCTTCCCCCCCTCACCTTTTAACCTCCCCTCCTGTTATCACTTCTCCCTTGTAAATTCTTAACCTGCCTCCGAGCTCAACATCCCCCCCCTTCTCCTCCTATACTCATTTATTCCATTATTGTATTCGATGTATATATGGTATTGCATTTGCACTTTACTTTTTCCCACTGGTTCTTGTAAATTATATCCCGATCCCCATTGTCATGTACGCTGGAGAGTTGAGAAACGCAATTTCAATACATGTTCCAGAGATGATTAGTTCAGAAATCATTGCTCAGAAAAAGACAGACAAGTGTTCTCCAATTTAGCCACCAGAGGGCAGTGTAAAATAAGTAGTTTATAGTTGTTTTTTTCCATTATCCTCATCTAAAGCCTTTTACAGCAACTGTTACTTAGTAAATGGATAGCTTAATCTTCACATTGACTTACTTAGTTTACTTAGATTGTAAGCTCTACTGGGCAGGGACCTCCAATCTCCTGTGTCAACCACAACCTGGCACTTCAAGTGATGTATCCTTGTGTTATTTTACTTGTATTGTTTAATGCACATTTCCTATGTCTCTGTTGTACTTGTATTGCTGAATTGTACAGCGCTGAGTAAATCAGTAGCGCTTTATAAATAAAATTATACATACATGCATATAACATCCGGAGAATAAAAAATCCCATTTGGTTTGACATGGCAGTTATTCAAATTCAGCACTTGTAAAAATGTCATCCTTTGAAGTTAAATTGATGAATTTTATTGCTTTCTCTCTGCTCTTATCTTTACTGATAGCAGTCATGTTGTTAAACAGACTTCCCCTAGTCCTGTGGTTTTCTATGGTGCTGTAGATAATATATATTGAGGAGCTACCCCAAACAGCTCCATTTTTAAGGCCTGCTTCAGACTGGTGTAAATACGCCAGCATATTTTTAAAAAATGCATTCTGAAAATACATTTGCAAATTCATCCCAGCGTATATTCAGTACGCACTTTTCTATTGTACTTACCTGACTCAGGGGGGATTTCACCATTGAGTGAAGTGAGCGGACATCAGCGAGCGCATAACACCATGTGCAAAGTGAGCCGAAGGATTCGGAGCTCACTTCACTCAATGGTAAATTTCCCCCCCTCAGTGTGAACGCTGCATAGACGTTCGTGGCTCCTAACTGGCCACCAAATACGCGACAGCAAGCATTCGCATGCACGCATATAGTGCTAGCGTGGCAGGCAAGTGCATAGGGATTCACGAAATGCATTTTTTTTCGAGCACAGAGTCTATGCGCTAGCACAATTATGCCAGTGTGAACCTGGCCTAAAGCTCGATAGCTAAATATCGCATTGTATAGACATAATTTAGAATATGTGGAAGCACAGATTAAATATATAGCAACTATAAACTATACTAGTAACTATACTACATTTGAGGCTTTTTCATTTTTTGGGTGATTCAGTTCATTTTAGGGATCAGAAATCAATAGAAGAGAAAAATAAATGCCAAAATTAAAAAGCACAATTAAAAAAAATGATCTTTTAAAAGCTAAAAAAAAATCCTATTGCTGCAAATGATTTGATGTTGCTATCCACACATATTCATCTGCACACATATTCATCTGCACACATATTCATCTGCACACATATTCATCTGCACACATATTCATCTGCACACATATTCATCCGTATCTGTATCATGCATAGTAGAGATTCTGCATGATCACATTTGCTCTGCTTGTGGTTCAGGGGGGTTAGCAGGGTACACAGAGGAGATGACAGAAAGCCAAACATAAAAGGCAGTAGGGATGGAGAGTGGGGTCTACTGGGTGGTGGGTAAGAGGCAGCTGAAAGGAGAGGATGTGTTCTAAGAACAGTAAGGGAAAGGAAAACATAAACATAGAAATGGGAGTCATAAAAACCAGATTCCTTGGAGGAAAGGGAGGGTAGCTCAAAGATAAACACCCCCCCCCCCCTCCAACCAAATTGCATGGGAATCCAACATTTGTCCTCAAGGAGGTGTGATAAACCTTTATGGCTTGTTTATTGCACTGAGAATGGGATGAAGAGAATGCAGGCCCCCTGGGAAAGATTGTGTTTATTAGCTCTCTACCACTTTATGGTCTGTTAGTAGGCAAGGCAGGGACAAGACATAGGAGAGGCAACTGAGTGTTCAGTGTAACAGAGCGCAGCAGTGAAACAAAGTTTAAGGCTACGTTCACACTAGCGTATCATGCGCAGCGCATAATATACTAGTGTGAAGAAAAAAAATTTAACAATACGCTCCGGTGTATTTTTCTATTGTTCTTACCAAGGACAGTGTGAACGCTCCCTCGGCATTAAAAGCACTATGTGGTGGCATTTTGTGCGCGGTGTATGATACACCGGACAAAATGCAACACACAGCATTCCGGACCCAGCTTATGCGCATTGTGTAATATCGGCTTTCATTGAGCCGTACTTTTTTTTTTACCTTAGCGCAGGGGTCAGCAAAGTTGTTTTGGGAGGGAGCCATTTTACTACCTCCTCCAGTGGCGACAACTATCTTGTGAGCCGCCGGAGGAGGAAGGCGTGCCCTCTCCTGACGACATGACCACCGACAGCCAATCAGAAGAGCCGTCGGCTGTCGTGGGCGGGGCTTCGGCAGTGCGCCACAACAAGGCAGATAAAAAGCCGCAAGTGGCTCGCGAGCCGCACTTTGCCGACCACTGCCCTAGCATATTATGCACTGCACATAATACGCTAGTGTGAACGGAGCCTTAAGGAACAGCAAAAAAATGACAAAAGCCTCAAATGCATTTATAGTTACTATAAATTCAATCCCTTCTTCCAAATATTCTAATTTATGTCTAGAAAGTAAAATATTTAGCATTAAAAACTGGGCTTTAGGCCAGGTTCACACTGGTGTATTTCTGTACTGCACATACAGTATACACTGCACTTAAAAAAAACTGTGCACAGCAAATCCCTATGGCATGTACCTTCCTCTGGCCCCTTAAAACTTTTTCTGTGGATGTCCATGAATCAGATATTACTTACCACTTATTACTTACTTGTGGGGGCACCTAATAGGGCTGACAATTAGTTATAAATGGCCAATTTGACTACTACCTGGCCCAGCATAAGTTCCCAGTGGTGCAAGCAATGAAGATCAGGTGGGCTGTATGTAGGAGTGGGCGGGCTGTATGTAGGAGTGACTGGGCTGTGTGTAGGAGTAGGGGGGATGTGTGTAGGAGTGGGTGGGCTGTGTGTAGGAGTGGGTGGGCTGTGTGTAGGAGTGGGTGGGCTGTATGAGTAGGTCAGGTACCAACTTGACTTCATTATATGTACCGTATTTGCCGGCGTATAAGACGACCCCCAACTTTTCCAGTTAAAATATAGAGTGTGGGATATACTCGCCGTATTAGACTACCCCTCTTCCAATGCAAATCCTGCTTGGATTAGTCAGCTCTCCCTGCTTGCCCAGCCCTCCCCGTCTCCAAGATTATCAGAGCACCATCACACTGTGCTGCCCCTACAAGCCCTACCCTCTTGAAGGAGGGGGGCGCTATCTTAGTGCTCACCCCCCTCCTTTTCTCTCTCCTTACCTAGCTCCTCTGTTGCCCAGCTGTCTGTGCTGAGCACTATAGCATTTCCTCTCCCCAGCAATGATTAAACTTCCTGTCGCTCACAGGAAGTTACATCAATGCTGGGGAAGGAATGCTGTAGCGCTCAGCACAGACAGCCGGGCAAAGGAGGAGCTAGGTAAGGAGAGAAAAAAGTGATACCCGGTGTCTAAGACGACCCCCAACTTTTGAGATGATTTTCAGGGGTTAAAAAGTAGTCTTATACGCCAGCAAATACAGTATGTATGTATAAATATATATATATATATATATATATATATATGTATAATTTTATTTATAAAGGGTCACAAATTTATGCAGCGCTGTACAATTCAGCAATACAAATATAATACAGACATAGGAAAAGTTCATTATATAATAAAAGTATAATATCACAAGGATACAACACTTTAAGTACCAGGTTGTGATTGACACAAGAGGATGGAGGTCCCTGCCCCATAGAGCT
>WMED01007031.1:0-17406 GCA_019650415.1 Pipa parva
GGTAGATTAATCACAAGTAATCTGCACAGGTAGATTAATCACAAGTAATCTGCACAGGTAAATTATTCTAAACAATCTAAACAGGTAGATTAATCTCAGGAAGTCTGTGCAGGTAGATTAATGACAGGTAATCACAGGAAGTCTGCAAAGGTACATTTAAATCACAGGTAATCTGAACAAGTAGATACAAACACAGGTAATCACAGGTAATAAGCATAGGTAACCAAAAGTAATATGCACAGGTAGACTAATCACAGGTAATCTGCACAGGTAGATTAACTGCAGGTAATCACAGATAATATACACAGGTAGATTAATTGAAGGAAATCACAGGTAATATACACAGGTAGATTAACTGCAGGTAATCACAGGTAATCTGCACAGGTAGATTAACTGTAGGTAATCACAGATAATCTGCACAGGTAGATTAACTGCAGGTAATTACATGTAATCTGCACAGGTAGATTAACTGCAGGTAATTACAGGTAATTTGCACAGGTAGATTAACTGCAGGTAATTACAGGTAATATGCACAGGTAGATTAACTGCAGGTAATTACAGGTAATATGCACAGGTAGATTAACTGCAGGTAATTACATGTAATCTACACAGGTAGATTAACTGCAGGTAATCACTGGTAATCCACACAGGTAGATTAACTGCAGGTAATCACTGGTAATATGCACAGGTAGATTAACTGCAGGTAATCACTGGTAATCTGCACAGGTAGATTAACTGCAGGTAATCACTGGTAATCTACACAGGTCGATTCATTGCAGGTAATCACAGGTAATCTGCACAGGTAGATTCATTGCAGGTAATCACAGGTAATCTGCATAGGTAGATTAACTGTAGGTAATCATAAGTAATCTTCACAGGTAGATTAACTGCAGGTAATTACATATAATCTTCACAGGTAGATTAATTGCAGGTAATCAGGCTGAATTTCTAACTAATCAGTAGAAGAGCTAAGCATGCATTTATGCATTTTGTTTTACTGATTTTTTTTTTTTGGTTAATATTCCATGTTCAGAGAGAAGGCATCATTCTTGGCTAATTGTGTTAGTTTTACCCACAGAACACTATACTTAAAAGTGTATGAAAAGTTCGAAAAAACATTATTTATCTATCTGACATGTATACAGAAAGCCAACCTAAACATTACAATGTAATAATGATTTTGGGATCAGTAGTACTTGCCTTTTGATTAAACAGTCCTACTCCCCCTGCGATTCTGTGTACCGACTCCTCCTGTATAGTGCTGATAAGCCCCACCCCCTGTGTGACATCACTTACTATTCAGAGAGCACATTCTTGTATGGAATCATTTTCCCTTCTCCTTATATAAAGCCTGTTCCTATCCCTGAGCATGCGCAGATCAAAGCAGTTCCACTGCCTCTGCGGTTGTCTGTGGAGAGAGGAAGTCTGGAAAAGGGGGGGGCGTGGCTACACACAGCAGGGAACTAGTTGAGAGGGGGGAAGCAGTTACAGGGGGATATTGAGCTCTGCTTAATTAAGAGGTGAATCAGGAGTTTCTTAATCGCTATATTGCTTGACATTAGGTAAATGGCGCTTTCTTTGAAAAGACAGGGTTTACATACCCTTTAATGGTTGTTGAATGCTGTTGTATACCCTTCTGTCCCCTGGAATTTACATTTAGGCTGTAAGCCAAGTGTTTTGTAGTATAGAACTGAACAAAATATTTATCCTGTCTCTGGGAAAGACACAAGAATTCTGTGAAAAACCTGAATCACTTTGCTTTTCTCTAATCAATACCTAGACACACAAAAAGCTAAAATAAATTGAAAACACGTCAAATCTTATAAACATTTTATTTTGGAACCATCCAGCAGTCATCATAAACATCTCCCATTGCCAAATCAATAATGTATTTGCAAGAAGTCAATCAGCTCTTTCCAGCCTGCTGATTGCATTTCACAAGCAAATCCGCATTCCGCTTAAATATATAGTCAGTTTCCACATATCTACGTTTGTAACAACGCGGGGATTCATTTTCCACTGTTTCACCCCGAGATTTAATACAAGTATTGCCTTTTTTTATAAATGCGATTAGCTGTGTTGGCAGAAAAGTGATAAAACAAATGGTTTCATAATGTAAAATATTTAACGTAGCTGTATTTATACATTTATAAATTCTTCTCCTTATTCTGATTGTTAAACAGTCAGGAATAAAGGATAATCTCTAGGGGAAATGAGAAACCGAATATGAATTATTCATTAAAGTTTATAGTTTTTATTATTCTAGCATTAAAAAACTAGCATTAATGTATATTAAACAGCTTACTATTCCCCAGTCTTACAACTAAGCTAAGTTAATACCAATTAACTCGAGGGCATACATTCAATTATCATTAAGGCCATCCTGCTAATTAGTTTCTGGTATAAAACCAGTTAGTTAGATAAAAAGGCTAATGTCCATACTGCATACATAACTTTATTAAGCAATGCAGCTACGCAGTGAAACGCGTGTTTACAAGGCAATTATGGAGAATTATGGATGCTGAACAGGACTTAAACATTTAAAAGGATAGTAAGACTAAAAAAGAAAAAAATGTGTCTATGATGTATGATATTTGGCTATTTAGCTTTAACAATTGGGCTTTAGGGTCTGTATATGTGCTATCTGAAGCACCATAGAAATCAGTGGGACTGGGTGAGATTTGTTTAACAAACACACCAAAATGAAAAAGGTCTCTTTGGCTGATTACGTGTAACTCCCCATATTCAGAGTCAGGGTCTTTTATTTCCCCTCCCCTGTAGGGTATTGTACGGGGCATCTGGTTACATCACACTCTTCTTCTCTTATGTCAAAACTGTAGGGTAACAAGGTGCAGCACTAAATAGGGATCCGCTGGTGGTGGCTGTATAGTAGGCACTAGCAAGTAAACTGGAACGCACAGAGAAAACTTGGAGCAGGGACTGAAGAATTATGACTTAACGGGACACCTGGAGGGGTAGAAGTGCAACTGTGGCTCAGTGGAGCAGTAACAGTAGAACTGTGACACACTGGTGCAGGAACATTCTGGGGCTCATTGGAGAAGAAAGACGATAACTGGAACATACTGATATAACTTGAAGCTAGAGCTGCGACTCACTGATGGTTTTGGAGCAGGAACAGGAACAGTGGGACTGGGATTCATTGGAGAAGAAACAGAGGATCTGGGATTCAGTTGAGAAGAAACAGTGGAACTGGGATTCAGTTGAGAAGAAACAGAGGAACTGGAATTCAATGGAGAAGGAACAATGGAATTGGGTTTCAGTGAAGAAGAAATAGTAGAACTGGGATTCATTGTAGAAAAAAATGGATTGACATTGTCTAAAAAATCTTGAACAAAACTGTTGCTATCTTCACTGTATTGCTTAACATCTCTTGTGCTTTGTGGTTGCAGAGAACACATCTGCTTTCTTGTCAGTCTTTTTACTATTTATCTAAAAAGCAGATATTGGATTAAAGGTTTCTGCACAAGCTCTCCAAGAAACAAAATAAGGAAGTCTAAAACAATAAGGTGGGTTTTTTTATCAAAGTCTGAATTGACACATAAAGGTGTGAATTCACCACTTCCCCATATTCGGTTATTCAGCAAACTCTGCAATGTGGCAACTTCACCAGGTATTGATGGTTGCACACTACACAATGGATGGCTACTGATGTGGTCATAACTTCACTATGAAATTCTCTGTTTATTGAATAAGGAGTAGAGAATGAGAGGAGTAGAGAATCAAATTGATGAGACTTCACTCAGACAGTCGAATTCTCACTTTGGTAAATAACCCCTTTTACTGTAAAACTTTAAAGCTACCAGATTTCATACACATGAGAAAGATGGAAAAACCCTTTAATAATATTTATTTAGTCTTCAGATTAAAGGGTATATACGTAAATTCAGTGTATATATATTCCATGACCACGTTTCAGACAAGCTAAGGAACCACCGGTCTATATTGTAATTACAAACTCTCTTGGCATTTATTGATTTGAAGTAAACGATAAATCTTGCGGAGCTTTTACCAGAACATAATGGGTTTTCAGTTTAGTATTAAAATAAGCAGGTTTCTGCATATGAATAGACTTACCATCTGTCTAAAACCAATTTAAATATGAGTTTTCGGTTTGCCATTTAATATTTACATTTATTATTTCTGACGTGCTTCAGACAATATCCTCTTTTTGTAAACAATGAAGGAAAAAAATAAAGGAGGAAACGACATTATAGTCTGACAATTTAGACTGGCATCAGGTGATGGCATTCAAAAATATTTAAAGGGGATATTCATCTTAAATATATAAGGGAATTCATGAATGGATCAAAGGAAACTAGAGCAACCAGTCAGCAGTTAGAATTCCCTTATGTAGGGAGCACAGAATAATGCAACCTCTGATTGCTATGGGGTCCAATACATGGACAGTGTTTGGGCTTTGCTGATACCAAATCCATATAATTTTTAATATGATTTAGACACATTTTGAAGAATTGGTCTTTATCATTTTCATTTTGTTGCAGTCTCTGGATTATTTATCCTATCATTCCAAACCATTCTTGCTAATGTTTAAATTGCCCTGTAGATTAACATAGCATCCTGGCAGTGATATTAAGTGCAGATTGGAGAGCAATGCTACCGGTTCTGGAAGGGAGCATTGCCCTATGTCTTTCTACCTATGTAGAAAGTCTATGACTTTTCTGTGTCCTAGAATAGGTAGCAGGACTTGACTAGTAAGCTATTACTCTGTCAAGCCATTTTAAACACTCTAGCAGGTGAGCTCTGTTCTTTATAAGGTGCTCTGATGATATTTTGACTGCTCTTGTGTTCTTATAGCTTCCTGGATCAAAGAACCATTTATCTACCCCAGTTAGTCCCAGTTCCTCTGTTCCTGCTCCAGTGACTCTCAGTTCCTTTGTTCCTACTCCAGCGAGTCCCAGTTCCTCTGTTCCTACTCCAGCGAGTCGCAGTTCCTCTGTTCTTGCCACAGCGACTCGCAGTTACTCTGTTCCTGCTGCAGCGACTCTCAATTCCCAATTCCTCTGTTCCTGCACCAGCAAGACTCAGTTCCTCTGTTCCTGCACTAGCGAGACTCAGTTCCTCTGTTCCTGCTCCAGCGAGTCCCAGTTCCTCTGTTCCTGTTGCAGTGAGTCTCAATTCCTCTGTTCCTGCTCCAGCGAGTCGCAGTTCCTCTGTTCCTGCTCCAGCTAGTCGCAGTTCCTCTGTTCCTGCTCCAGCGAGTCACAGTTCCTCTGTTCCTGCGACAGTGAGTCTCAGTTCCTCTGTTCCTGCCACAATGAGTCTCAATTCCCCTGTTCACACTCCAATCTCAGTTACATGGGAGTAAGATATGAAGAAGAATTTGTACACATAACATTCATTATAATGACCAATAAGAAAGAACTTCTGTACAGAGAGTAATAAACACAAGGGATGTCCTTCCAGGAGGGGAGAAGGAAAAAAATACAACTGTATTCAAACTTGCATAGGTTAAATAAATAAACAAACAGTAAATAAACAGTAAACAAACAAGTAGATACATCATTTTTTCTACTTTTAAATTCTATATTTCTATGCCTGAAAGAAGCACCATTCATTCGCTGTAAATTCATATGTATAAAATATAGTTTTACACTGAATGATCCATATCTGCAGTTGAATTTGTTTATAAATATTGCAAAAAGGTTCTATAAAATATCTCTAAGAAGTCATTACTTAAATTGTTTACTTCCAACTGTGCTGGTGATCTCTAACAAGGCATTATTACACTTACATAGTTTATCACCAACTGTGCTGATTAGAATGTTCAGTGACCTGCAGCTGAACAGACAGACACAAGGCAATGTCCAATTAGATGCTAGCAAACAGACCCTGCAAGGTCAAAGGAGACAAACTATATCAAATGGAATCCTTTCTAAAAGAGGACAGTAAATGAATTTACAAAAAATGGTTACAGCTGTTAAAGGTAACTTCAATGTTTTATGAACCTTGATAATGATAAGGGTAAAGTATCTCACATTTTATATTTTATGGTGACAGTTAAAATGGGAGCATGAGTCAATAGAGAATAACACAGCATAGCCACAAGATAATAGATGATGGTCATCTTGGATTACCAAAGCCCCTCCCAAGTAGAAATTCTGCATCAGACAGTAGTTTTTAGATGATCAAGCTCTTCTGAATTAGCAAAAGAAATTGGACTATAGGTGGCTACACTGATGACTGGTGTCCACCCATGGACCTGGTTGACAGTGGAAACCAGGTAACAGATATGTTTGGAAAGTCTTTTTCATGACCACTCTTTATGGTATGGTGTGAATTGCTAAAAGCTTTCCTCTTACTCATCGACACTCAAAAGCATGACTGGTGAACTAAAAAGAGGTTACAAATGAGCAAATTGAAGACAGGAGAGATGTACTTGAATGACTGTCAACAGCCAACAGAGAGGTAAGGCAGAAGTTCCTACTGGACTGGGTCTGAATCTCTGAAAACAGAGATAATGATTTAGTCATGCTCAATGGTTAGAAATGCAAACAGATTCTTATAAATCCTACAATAACATCCAAAAAGCATGTGATCGCTCCTCGTTCTTGCAACAGAACAGTGACTCCTCCACCACAACCCAAGTTATAAATCAATTTTTTTTGTTTATATGAGGGAACCATTTTAGATTCCTTGTTAAGAATAAAGTCTAATTAAGGGCGAAATTTATTAAAAGCCATAGCATCGATATTGCGATATCGAACAGGTTTTTACTGATATTGAGATATCAATACTACCGATATCATGATATCGAATTTCGACCGAACCATTGATTTCAATGGCAGAACGGCTGAAATATCAATATCGCAATATCAAAGTTACCAATATCACGATATCAGTAAAATCCCGTACGATATCGGTAATTTTATTGATTTTAATAAATTTCGCCCTTCAAGAATCACAATAATATAGAAAATGGGGTTTTGTTTATTTCGACCCACTCATAAAGAAATCCAACTGTCAACCAAGTTAATGTAACAGTTGCTGATTTCCATATAAATGTATAGCGCTAGTCCAAATCATTCACAGCCATGCAGCAATACTGACAATGCTGACAATGAGTTTACCCTTGAGCTAGTTGCTACAGTAAATGAGTAGCTAGTAAATAATAGAAAAATGCCTTAAAGAGAAATGAAATATACAGCTGACCACAGAGAACATGATTTTTTTAAAGAACAAACTAAAAATTGAAAAAAAGAAAAACAATGACGTCTCATTATAAAGTCCACATTTCTAACAGAAAATATTGTTAAAGTGAAAAATGATCAATACACATCTTTGGGAATAAATCAGAAAGAGGGAAGTAAAATGTTTACCTAGGGCTATCTATTGTTGAATCAAGAAAAATGAGAATAGTTATATAATCAAATAAATACTCCCAATATTGAAAAAATCAAGAGGACATTTGACCACTCCCCATCAATTTGAAGTTAAATTCCTTCCTCTTTAATTATAAGCCTCATCTCTACAAAATGGTAAAATCATCTTCTTCTCTTTGCTTATAAAGTAGCCCAATACAAAGACAGTTTTTTTTCTTGATAAAGCCAGAGGCTCTCGCAAATTTTGAACAATAGCCCTTCTTTTGGACTATTTATGTATATATGGTTATGGTACTAATACCTGGTGATACCTTTTTTATTGGACTAACAGTCAGTTTAGATAGACGAGCTTTCAAGAGGTCTGTCCTCCCTTTCTTAAGTCTCAAGCAATAATGAATATATATATATATATATATATATATATATATATATATATATATATGTGTTTGTGTGTGTGTGTGTGTGTGTGTGTGTATTACATGGGTAACAAGAGGATCAGTGGCATCACTAATAAAGAACCTGGAGAAGGTCATTATGATTAAATCTTCTTCATCACCAAGTTTAGAGGCATATATTGAGTACCCTCACCCTCTTCAGGGGGTTATTTTTTAGTCCCTATCACAAAAAGGAGGTTCCTATAGGTTGGGCTGGACCCACACCAAAATTCAAAAAACTTTTCTGGCACTCCAAAAACGTTAAAAATGAATTTTATTTAATTACCACATGGGTGAAAGGTTATATTAAAAGCATTGCACAGGGCCTACGCGTTTCACGCTTGGCTAGCGCTTAATCATGGCTTAATCATGACCCACACCACCTTTTTGAAAATTACTACCAGGGTGTTAGGGGGATCAGTTCCTTGTCTTATGAAGGATACTGAGTCTGACACATGTCTAGATATGAGTGAATATTAATGTATTCAAGAACACCAGAACCTTCAAATTTCATCCTACTGTAATATAAAAATTGTTTAGGAGGAAGGGGAGAGGGTCCCCTAGAAAAATGTCTGTGGTATTCACCCTCACAAGCAGAGGATTTGAAGTGAGGATTAGGCTGTTGGTCACTTGGATCTATAATTGCCTTATTTCTAAGCAGTTATCCTTTAATTGGTATGATATAGCCACTAATCTTTTATTTGTTGCACTACAATTGGCTTTGTAACATAACACTTTTATCTTAATTCCTCTGTTGTTGTATTGTAAATTGATACCTTGTTTTAACTTTTTTGTTGTGGTTAATTTACCTATTTTTTTTTATAATTAATTTGGTCATTGTATGTTACTTGGCATTTCAACTTGACACTTTATCTGTAATTAATTTGGGCATCTTTGAAGGTTTGCACAAACCTAGAATTTTTAATTTAACTGGTGCCTGATTTGAATAGCAAAAGTTTTGCTCATTCTGAAGGCTTAGCTATATGATTACAATTGGAACAATGGGGAGGCAAGGAATACAATTCACTAGATGCATAGAAATGACAGTAAGGATTACCTGAAGCTGAATAAACAAAACCACTGAATATATGGGTTCCTTTTTAAGATTCTAAACAGTTTGGGTCTGACTCACCAAAACACATGGAAAACTTCTGGAGGGCCTAGACCTAAGTGGGTCCTCCTACAGCTTCAAACTACACCATCATGGCATATTGTCAATGTTCAATTAAAACATTTATGGGGTTTGGAGACAAAAAAAAAACAACTCGTCAAAGAAATGATATGGACTGAAATGAACGGACAAGGAAAGAATATTTTGTTTTATGGCTCCTGATCTCTTATTTCCTAGTGGATCCTTGCGTTCAACCCATCGCTGTTCCTGGAATCTCTTACCAACTGGTATAACCTGGTTCCTGTATGCATTTAGCACAACCCCTTCTCATATGATATAACTTATATGGGTCTTAGTGATTTCACCTTGAGCACTGATTTGCTTAATTGTTCGAAGCCGTGTGGATTTACTCCTGTTCCCACAATAACTGGGAAAAGTTATTTACAGCCTGGAACCATCCATAGACATACCCATACTGGTGTGGTGATGGCATAGCTTCCATTCGAAGTTATACCTTTGTCCACTCATACCCCTCACCCCCTGCATGTAGGACTGAGCAGTAAAACCTAGACTGTTGTAGAAACTTCCTAAAGGAGGTCCTTACAACAACTTCACAGAACTACGGGACAAGCCAGAAATTTCTAATTAATATAATTACTTTTACTTTTATATCTCAAAAACAAAATGACCTTATAAGTACAGCCCCCTTCCTTCCATGCTGTGCAAACATAGCAAGGTCAATTAAGGCCCTTTCTCTTCACTAGAATCCCCAAGATGTTGGATTTAAGTTACAGGCACCAGAAACACTACCCCTGCTCTCAGTCTTTGGTTGGTAAAAGGCTAGCATAATCTCTCTACCCTATCTATACATTCTAAGAATAGGGGGTTGTTTATCAAAATCCAAATTGTCTCATAAGGGTGTGACTTAGCTACATATTTAGGTATTCAGCAAACTCTGAGATGTGAGAAATTCACCAGCTAACGACAGTCACACACTCCAGCAATCGACAGCCACTGATGCAATTGCAACTTCACTACTAGAATACTGACGAGGTTGTAAATTTTCTATGGGCTTTTACTGTTTAGTGAGTAAGGAGCAGAGAATCAGAGCATAACCAGAAGAGATGAGAATTCACTTCGAGAATCACATTCTCATTTTGATAAATAACTCCCTTTTAAACTGTCTATCCACTTCTACACTAGAGTTCCTGCTAAAACTCTTGAAACCTTCCACAAGCTAGGTTGAGGTTGCAAACACTTGGGACAGTTCCTGCCCTGTAACATCGCTTTTGCTCAGACTTTAGCTGACTTACCCTCCCCCCTGTCATATGATGGAGCACTACCAAGAACTAGTAGGGTTCTGTCCCTTTAACCTTCCACCTACCTACACTTATGTTATTAATAGAAATAGAAAATAATGACTATCTCTTTAAAAATATTTGCAATGCACATCCTTTGTCACAATACACTAATGTGCCATATGTCACAACAGAATTATCACAAGAAGCAGAGGGGATGCTTTGCGACCTGATTCTGTTCCATCACCTACAAGATGCAGGGAGAAGAAAACTACAAATTATCATTTCCATCCGTCTTGAAAAGATTTAAACAAAAAGAAATCTCAAATGAAAGTTTTGTAACAGCAAAGCCCAATTAACCAAACAATGGCAATTGGTTTTAAAGAAAAGAACAATTGCGGTCTATAACGCATGTTCCCGTTATCAAACTGAGTGCAGTGAATGGAGCTATTTTTAATGTTCATTTGCTTTGAGGAAATGTTTTATTAAATGTATGTATAATGTAGACACAGCCAGAAAATGAGTTGACTTTTTCCAGAACGATAAGAAATTCATAAAAAAAAAACATTTACTCCCTCCTCCCGGACCCCAAGTCTAACAATTTCCTACCAAACTGTTTACATTGTGCAAATTCAGTGTTCTGTTGATGTAAGCTTTATCCAATATTAAAATCTATTTGCGTTTGGGGGTTTACTTACTGAAGTTAATGAGAAATATAACCTTTACTGATGGGCCACTGGTTTCAAATCAGCATGCAAATGACCCTGTCTGAAAATTAGCAAAATCCATCCAGAGAAAAGAGCTTGGTTAATTTCATAAGACTGTTTATTGTGAAACAGAGTACTCGCAAACCTAACAGTCACATGGTTTTCACATAACAAAGCAGATTTAACTTCAGGGGAAACACAGGGTAGATCCGAGCAGGGTTCAATCAGAGTGGTATCTTTAGTTTAGACACTGGATATTTCTACCTCGGAACAGGATGTCTAACAGGGTCGCTGGGAGCCACCCCTACTTTCACTCTGGCTGGGCAGAGCTTAGCTGTTGACCTACAAAAAGCTTATTTATCAAAGTGAGAATGTGAACGTCAAAGTAAATTCTTACCACTTGGGGTCACTATGTTACGATCATAAATTCTCTACTTGTTATTCACTAAACAGAGAATTACAGTGGCATTGCCATCAACGCCCCCCCAATTCGCCACTTTAATCTACCTATGTAATACTGGCAAATGTGAGACCATATGTCATTCTGAATTCACTATTTCGACTGACACTGATGAATAAGTGAATTACCTGTGCATGCACACTCAGACTGGTGCGAAGTACTTTGTAAGTCCGAGACTGTCTTATTTGTTCAAATTGGTTGTGAATTCGCCACCTCATTAAGTTTTCTGAATATATAAAAATTGAGCAGCGGCGAACGAATGTGATATCGGACTTTATTAGACTTTTTCGGACTCTCGTGAATAAGCCCCTTACATCACCTATAAGAGAAAAGCCAAACATTTTTCTGAGATTAGGACTTTCTACCCTTCGCAGTTTTCTTGGTGTTAATAGACCCCATATATGCTATATTCTTTTAGCAGTGTGTATCTTTGAGGCCCCCAATGGACCTAATGTGTGCACTTAAAGGAACAGTCTTGCCAAAAAAAAAAAAACACATTTATTTATTTATGCTAATTACCATGTTATTAAATACAATTTATTATCAATTTAAAAAAAATAAATAAAATTCTTACTTGTAAAGAAATGCTATACAGCTCTTCCATGTTGGAAACTCCATCTTTAGACTGTGCTGGCGACTCTACGGCTGATTCAGGACACCGTAGAGTCACCAACAGAGTCTGAAGATGGAGTTTGTAACACGGAAGTTCTGAATAGCATTTCTTTACAAGTAAGAATTTAATTGTTTTTAAAAAAAAAAAATTGATTACAAATTGTATTTAATAACATGTGGTAATTAGCATAAATAAATGTGTTTGTTTTTTTTTGGCCAGACTGTTCCTTTAATGAATATCCACCCCTTGAATATAACCCTTGAGTATGCCTCACACAATAAAATCAGTCTCATCACTCTAGACTGTCCTGGGTTGGAATCATCCAGAACTCTCTGGGGCATATATACAGTATCAAAGTGTAAATTTATCTCAACAAACATGATGGAAAAATAGCCATATTGATATTTATCAGTATGTTTCTATCATGCACCCATTTTTACAACAAAAAAACTCCAGGTTAAAATCGACCTTCTCTAGTTTTGTAAATATCGCCCAAATTTAAGTGTAAAAAAACAGCAACGATTGCTAGAGGCGCTGAGACAAAAAAAATATATTGGAATTAAATACAAAAAGTCACTGGTGTAGTGATAGCACTCCTGTGAGTAAATTTCTTGCAGTTTTTTTCCAATGAAGCTGTTTCAAACTCCAACTTCAAACACAAGCAACAGAAACGTGGGTATTTCTGAAAAAAGCGCAAATATGCATAGTGCAGACCATTCACAAATATAAATATGAATTATATAGAGCCCAAACATGCCCAAATGAAGGAATTTTGTGTTTTAAAAGAAATCCAAAAAACACCATGTGATAATATTTGGGTGGACTCTCACCAGATAATCATTGAAAATAAGGCGTTGTACAAAGGTATTGATACTCTTTTATCCCTTAGACAGCTTCAACAAGGAACACACCTCATGGTAATCCAATATATAAAAGGAGAGAGAAAACTCTACATAGTGTAATACCGTCTTTTATTCTATATCAAATTTAAGTGTAGCTTCATCCCACACATCCTTATCCAGATCTGAGATTTGGTTAAGGGTATTGATGAATAGGGCTCTCTTGAAACTTCTATATTAAATTATGGAAATATCCCTTTAATCGAAATAATTAGGGTAGGATTGCGAGTCTTGGAATGTATAAACTGCCGATATGAGCTCAAGAATAAATTTATATTTTAAAAACCCCACTGATTTTCCTTAAAACTTAAACATATCTATAATGTAAAAAGTCTTCAAATGTTTTCAACTGAATTTTCCCTTTACCAATATTTAATGAACCTATGTGTAAACTTTTGCAACCAGTCAGCAATTAATTTTGATCCGTTTGAAGGAAACTCAGCAAAGAAGATGAATATCTTGTTGCTCCTGGAAACCCAAGTGATATCATTTCACACATATATAAAAAAATACATATTTTTTTCCAGTAACAAATTCAACACAAGGTAACATAAAAAAAAATCCAAAATAAATAAAAATAGCAAAGAGAAAACTCATAATCCTCTTAGAAATAAACACAGCTTGCACAATCCTCTAGAGAGAACATTATGATAACATCAAATGAAAGAAGTCACTTAGACACTTGTTCTCAGTAATGACTAACAATTCAAAGACAAACAGGGGTTTGAAACTGATGCGATGGAAATTGGAATCAGAAGTTTTAGCTCAATTAGATAACCTTCCTCACGCATTTATTTTTCAAAGTGTAAAATAGGTCTCAATTTCAGGGACTTATTTCTTTTGATTGTTCCTCTGGTTCACTTGAAATCACTCGTGGTTCAAACATTTGCTGACAACGGAGGACCTTAATACATTATAGAAAGCAACAGTAATGTAAGGATAATGTTTCTGCTTCGTGTCTTCTAGACAAGGCATCTATATTCTATTTCATTTTGCAAGCAGCGGAAAAATGGTTTCAGCCGTATTAGTCCAATTGAATTCATTAGAAAGTTGAGTACTGTAGTATTATATAATTAGAAATATGAGTACTGTAGTATTTATTATATGAGTAGAGGGATGAGTACTGTACTGAGTACTGTGGTATTATATGACTAGAAAGATGAGTACTTTAGTATTATATGCTACTTTATTTGGACAGTTCATTGTTTAAGACTAGCTTTTGAGAGATATTAGCTCATCATCAGGTCAGAACAGTTCTAACTGTGTATCTTTTAGTATTTGCTCTGTCCTGATGAAGAGGGGATAACTCTCGAAAGCTGTTTTGGAATTTGTTGTCATTTATCATTTTGCCATAGACCAAAACCATAATCATGTGATCACCAGGCTAAAGCACAACTTCTAATCACATGACATGAGTCTCTGTTACTTAGTGGAACAGCTACATTTTCTCCTAAATGTTTTAGGGACACCTCACTGCAGATCCAGAGACACCATAATTCAGGCGCTGGAAGGAGTTTTCTGATGCTTCAGAAAGTTTTCAGTGTTCTTGGGATGATCTAGATTATCTAGTATACCCAGTGCTGTTCCTCATAGATGTACTTATGAAAAATCCCTTTAAGCACAAATAATCCAGGTCATGCCAGGGCCCTTAGGATAAACTGGGCACCAGAGAGATATGATTACACTCTGATTTTAAAAACTGCTCTGTCAAAGAGTAATGTCCAATACTACTGCTAATAAAGTAGTAAAGGTTATCTGTGTGAACAATGTGGTGTTACTCCACCATTTATTTTATACCCCACATGTTTTGACCAGCTTAGATGCTGAGGTAGGCCCAGATTTTGGAAGGTACGAAGTATTATTTTCCTTCCATATTTGGAGTGTTCATAAATAAACTTTAGCCCCTAACATGACTCCCTGTACTGTGATTTTTTCCTCGGGATTGACTGATACAGTGATATAAATTTCTGCACTAAACAAAATCTTTTCTTAGACTGCATATGTCAACTTATATTCAGCAGGGAGTTTCCCCTTTTCACCTTAGTTGATGGATGGTTCTACACATAATTCACAGGCAATCTCTTTGCTGCGTGTTGTTTATTGCCATAGTTCTCATTATTTACACTTTTATTTTTATTGAAGCTAATCTCATGATTGAATGATTCTGGATCCAGGATTCCTGGCAGTATATTACCTATCCGTGTGCTCAAAACTGAAAGTTCTTCAGGCGGGGGGGATATTGACTAAAGTCAGAATTGTTGCATTTGCACACTACCCAATAGTTGGGACTTCGCTATGGGAATATTGTCGCGGTTGGGAATTTGCTATGGGAATCTACTGTTTAGTGAATAAGAAGTAGAGCATTAGGGCGTAGCCACCCAAAGTGATGATAATTCACTTCGACCATCGAATTCTTACTTTAGTCAATAACCCCTTGGGTGTCAGGCACTGTGTAGGCAGTTCTAGTTGGATTTGGATCTAGAATCTCTTGCCCTGTAGGACCTGGAAATTAGCAATGTGCTTTCTATGTTCTGGGCAAAATGATAAACCCACTGATTGCAAAGCTTGTAATTATCAGCACAAGTGCAGCCTTTCATGCTATCCTTTTCAGATAAAAGGCCAATAATTTCCTGCTTCCTGTTGGCCAAGCTGGTCTCTTCATTATAGGTCCTGCCATAATCTTCATCTGCAGTGGTCTGGTTCTGACCTTAAATGGCTCACATGGTATTGCCATCTGCCCTTACACTGATTTCAATGCACATCCTGCAAAGGGGACCATTGATATCAAATTCTGCCACTGCTATGGAGGTAATTCTATAACCAAGTAATAGAGTGAAGACGCTTATAAAAAAAACAATTGTTCTGCTGAATGAACAACGTTTGTTTCATTTTCATGTCTTAACAAAATGTTTTGGTTATGCTCAAAAATAAGTGTCGTTTAGTGAACCCTTATTTAACGCATGATCGGGGAATTTGCCATTTTATATTTCTTTTTGCATAGCAACAGAATTCTTACATCTGCTTTTCTTTTAGGAAAAAAAAGAAACATTATATTAAAGGTACAAAATGTCTGATTCAAGAACCAAACAAGAGCCTTTTGTGAATTACTCATATTTTTTAAAGCTATATGTCTATTTAAAGCAGTACTATTTTTTTTCCAGAAACACCAGCTTAGTCAATTAACCCCTGTAATTGACTTATTTGCTTGGTAATGTAATACAGAAATGGAGCGATGGGGAAGGCATTTGATGTTTTTTTTTTGATCTTCTAAACTCTGTAAAAAGTGATATTTCTTTTAAAAAAATGTTGCTACTTGGGGGAGGTGGAAATAAGTCCATCGGCGATGAATTGTTTAAAGCTGATTGGTTGCTATGCTTTAAAACGCCAATGTGCGTATCAACATATGTTTATAAATGAACGCCTCCCCACATGAGCACTATTCTAGTATTATACACATATGCACATGCTTGTAGAATCAATTGTTAATATCTGGAGGAAAAGTTATGAATATCTTATGTT
This sequence comes from Pipa parva, assembly GCA_019650415.1. Classification (NCBI taxonomy): domain Eukaryota; kingdom Metazoa; phylum Chordata; class Amphibia; order Anura; family Pipidae; genus Pipa; species Pipa parva. Next base: position 16,403 of record WMED01007031.1, read on the forward strand.
ATTACATGAATTATTACATTTTTATAGATTTGGAACTTCTGCCTATGTAAAGAAATGTTATTACGGATGATCACATGACATTTCATGCAGACGTTAGACATTGCAGAGTTGTATATCCGTAAATTCTAATTTAATGTTAAACTTTGGTTTGTTATACAGGGATGCCAGAAGTTACCGTTCAATTCAATTCAAAAAATGGTCAATGAAGAAACATTGGTTCCAATTAGTTAAAAAACCTGCAACACTGAAAAATCATGGATAGGCATAGTTGTTATTTGAATACAACACTTGTAAAAATGTTATTTATAAAGTTTAATTCATGAATTGTATTTCTTACTGTCTGTTTTTACCTTTACTGATAGCAGCCATGCTGTTAAATGGATCTCACCCAGCCCCATTGTTTTCTCTGATGCTTTACACAAAGTATATACAGGAAGTGTGTCCTAAAGGCCAATTTTTAAAGTTAAATAGCTAAATATCATACTTTTATAATCATAATTAATAATATCTGGAAGCACGGACTGAATGTATAGTAACTATAAATGCATTTGAGGCCCTTTAATTTTCTGGGGTTACTGTACTTTTAAATGGAAAGTGCAACCAAATAATTACTTAGAAATAATAATAATAATACTATTACAATAATAATAATAGTAATACTAATACAATCATAACGTAGATTGAAATAATAAAAGACAACTCTGTTATATGTGTATAGTATAAATAGTTGGGCTTAAAATTTAAAATGGAAGTCATTGACGGTATAAGAATGAGGACACCAATAGGATTTAGCTTATTTACTAAACTGTATGCTCGTACAATCATGTGGTGTATAGTTACGTGATGTAGTCAGTTGCGTTAGTGTATAGTAGCACATTTGACCTAAATAGTCATATTGTAGAGTGATGTCATCTTTCCATGGATCTGTTTTAAATAGCAATCATAACTATCCCCATTCATTTTAACTTGCTATGGCAACCACATGTGCTGGGGGGGGGGGGGGG